>JAKTQL010002516.1:119888-135728 GCA_030558815.1 Blastobotrys malaysiensis
GCGACATCCACCTTGTTGCTGATGAGATAAAAGTGATAGTGGAATTACGTATCCACGTATTAGGATGGATGATGAATTTTGCACACACCTTCAGAAGGTCCCATGTACAAGATAAGCGGATCATTCCGAGCTCAGATATGGTGGTGAATGACTGAAGGACTTTTTCCACTACTAATTCAACAGGGTCTGCCAACGTCTGTATCATAAGGGGGATGATATAGTGCTCGAGACTCACCACACCAACAAATGGAGCCAGTCCGACGATCGAATCAAAAAGCTCAGCCCGAAGATACGGGTCATTGTCGTTCAGATATGTGATCAAGTGGCTAAGAATCACATCGTTGGTCTTCTGTTTCCCAAAAAACATACACAGCGGAACGATCCCTCGAAGCATGGCCCTTCGTACCTCCGCCTCAGGATCAGTCAGCAATATTGTGGCATGTTCTTCGACAATTGTAGATAGGGTCTGTTTTAATGTATCAAATGCAGCAGTGTCCTCTTGGAAGTACCCATTTTCAGTTTCAGGGTCCTCAGCATCTATCATGCCAGTGGACTTGAGCACTTGTCCCATATCAAGAAAGCGAGAAGCAGTCTGAGCAAGGGAGGATAAACAAAACGCATATGCAGAACGCACGATTCCATGGGGATTATTAAGGATCGGTGAAAGACGTGGGAAGATATAGTCCGGGAATATACTTCCATTCACCGGGGTAATAGTACCGACCAGATCCAAAAGATGAGCGAGATTGCGTACTGCTGCTACTTGGACGTTTTCACTAGGGTCGTCCAACATAGAGACGAGGTATGGCAGACACCTGTCTAACTTCGCCTCATCGTGGATCCTTTCTCCGAGTGCCAGCAGCAACTCACACGCCTTTATCCGTAATGCAGAATGAAGCGTGTTTCGAATAGAGGAACATACCAGAGCTATAATCATAAGCGCATTGTCGTTGTCATTAGTAGATAGCTTCCGCAAGTGAGGGATTCTATGTTGTGCACCAGGGAGATCTAAGCACACCGGTAGCATATCGTGGTGATCATGCGGTTTGAGTGACTCGACTGGCTCTACAAAGTCCAATGACTTTGAAATAGTCGCATAGTCGACCCAAATTCTATCGATTCTAAAGTCGGACTCCTCTTGAATTGTGTCGTCCGATTCATTAGGGTCCCGGGGTTTCATGATTTCGTAAATGTACCGGTGAAGAAACGTGTAAAAGTACCGAGGAAAGGCCCTGTCCTTCCACTGCTCAAGGTAATCCGAGGCAGTGAGTCGTTTTGATGGATCCAGTTCAGTCATACTTGCCACCAAGCTGCGGATGGCTGGATCGTCTATCTCATCCAATGGAGGCGTATACTCTTCCTTCCGGTACTTGAAGATTTGAGCGAGCGTGAACGTGGGCGCTCCTTCAAGGTAAAGCTCTGCAATAACGCATCCCAGAGAAAACACGTCCATTGCGTGAGTTAGTGAGCCTTGTTTCGATTCTCCCGGAGCCAGAAATCGTTCCGGTGCAACATAGCACGATCGTCTTTGCGAAGTATCAAAATAGAATGAAAACTGTGAAGGATCATCCTCTGGTAGGAATATAGGCTTATACGGTGCAAAATCGGTGAGATAGACCCAGTTCCAGGAAGTAACCAAAACGTTCTCCGACTTGATATCGCCGTGATATACCCCAGCCTTCTCACATTTAGCTAGTCCATGAAGCAATTGATACGTGATCCAATTCTTTTCAATATCCTCAAGGAATGGACGAGTGCTAATTCTGTCGTAGAGGTTAGATCTGAAATGTTGCCGCACCAAGTACCCCGCCCGTTCGGTCTCCAGGATACGCGAGTACGTCACTGCATTTTCATTCGTTGCCAATGCCCTGCGAATGTCTATTCAGTTAACTAGGTTCACGTCATGTCATTCCGAACTTACGTTTGAGCTCTCTTGTTGTTTTGGAAAGCCTCAAATCAGGGGAAGGCTTGATGAATACTTTCACCACTACAAGTCCATCTTCGTGCAGTCCTCTCAAGGTCTTTATGAACCGACCATTTCCTATAACCTTATCATACTGTATATCACCTAGTTCCGCCAGGTACGCATCAATGGCGACCGTGGGCGGCGTAGCCAATATCGATAACTGACTGCCCATGGTCGTGAAGGGATGATGGTAGTGTGGAGGTGAGAACGGAGGGATCACTTGGTCTCCGTCCCAGCCGTACCCTGCCGACACCTCTTCCGTGGAGAAGCGGCTCCGGTGACTATTGGTCGATATAGCATGAAATTTTAATAAATAAACAGTATAGTTGATCATACGTGTTATTAAAGTAGCAATTGCGTCTATATAACCGACGACTTATGATTCAATGTACTGCCTTCTCTAACCTTGCAGGCTTAATGCATTCGGGCCATGGAGTCACGTCTGTGTTTCTTAGCAGGGGCATAGTTATTCCTCTTTAGCTCACCAAGGCTGGTCCGTGGCCTGGAAGGGGCTATATCTTCGTAGTTCTTCTGGTGGAGGACGGAGTTGCCGTTACGTACCTCTTTGCGGAGGGTTTTAATCTCGTCGTATAATGCCCTCTCTAGCTCCTTTGGCGGTAGGTTCTCGAAACTGAAGTCGAAAATCTCATTGCAGCTGGGCTCTTCTTCGAGGTTGTGGAAGTCTGCCAAGAAGGGATGTTCTAGGGCCTGGACGGCGGTACTCCTCTCCGATCTATCATAGCGAAGCAGCCTTAAGATCAGGTCAATTGCCTCTTTCGGCGCTTTGGGATAGAGCTCTGGAATGGAGGTCTGCTTGGACTTGAAATGGCAGGTAGAAAATAATCCCCACGCCTCTTCGTTGGCCATTGACAGGATAAGCTGGCGAGGAGGCAAACCCAACACCTTGACGATCTCCGAGAGCTGCGAAACATGGTCAGAGCCTTTGAAAATGGGCTTTCGGCCTATTAATTCACACATGATGCAGCCAACCGACCACATATCAACTATGATTGTTAATGTCATTCTCGAATGAGGTACCAATTGTTCAAACTTACTAGCGCGGGTATAATTTCGAGCGACAATGATGAGCTCAGGAGCTCTGTACCACCGCGTTGCAACATATTTCGTAATCTTGACACGGCCAGATTCATTGTCTGAATGGACTCCTCTTGCGAGTCCAAAGTCACAAATCTTTAACTGACCCAATGAATTGACGAGTAGGTTCCCCGGCTTGAGGTCCCGATGAATAACGTTGGCTGAATGGATGTACTTGACACCACAAAGCAACTGGTAAGTAAAACTCTGGACATGCACCATTGACAGCTGGATTGGGCCTTGGATGACCTTGGTAAGGTCGTAATCCATTAGTTCCTGGTAACAATACAGCCCATCATACGGCTTGGTCGATATCATATCCAAGTCCAACAAAGATACAATCTAACTAGTTAGAATACCCCTCCGCAATGGTATGAGCACTTACGTTCTTGTGGCCACGAAAGTGGCGCATGAGCCTCAGCTCCCTAAACGCACGTTTGACCAATATCTCATTACTGAAGATCTTCATAACCTTTTTAATAGCAATGGGTCGCTGGTTCCCTGACTCCACTGCGGAGCAGACGATACCATAAGTGCCCTTGCCTAGCACCTTGATAGCGCTATACTTCTTGTCGATAGCAAACCCCGTACCCTGGTAGAGGTTCCTTTTGGACAGCTCCGCCATGGTCAAAATACAGGGCTTGTTGACTATCTAGTCTCTAGGTGAACTCAAACATAAATACACGCCGCAGAATATGCGGCTGATGGCTAAACTCACCGCGCATTGCCGGCGATCCGATCCACCTTCCCCCCCTCCCTCCAAAAGGAGACCTCCTACCCCAGCTTCATTCATATGCGATACAAATCGTTTTACCTGCGAAATCCATTCGTTAGGTACGCGGATACCCTCTCATATACTACGAGACTAAATATTTGGAATACCGGAATATCCGGTTATACCAAGTGGTATTGTAGCATTTACGGAGTTTAGCTTTTACCCGCAAAAGAAGGCCTTTCAACGGGTATCATCCTACAAGCTAGCAATGTTGGCTCAAGGACTCAAAAAGAAGACTCTTACGACTGGGTGCCTCCTATATCGGCACATACACAGCGGAGAGGTGGCTAAATGGCCAACTGCAAAGGATCCTTCGCCTTATGACATTTTTGGCATTCCCAAAGGTGGAGCAATCGATGCCAAGGAACTAAAACGGATCTACCTCCAACTGGCGAGACTTTACCACCCAGACTCTTCTTCTCAGGGTATTCTGTCACGGAAGGAACAGTCTGAGCGGTTCAAGAAGATCGTGGCCGCCTATGGCATTCTGAGGGACCCGGTGAAGCGCCGAGCATTTGAGACCCGTACGACGACACACCAATGGCCGCCGCCATACCCGCACACTTACTACCAGAACAGGCATGCATACAACGAGCAATACGACTTTTATGGGTACGATACTGAGGCGGAGTCGCGTAAATACGACGAGGCGTTCCAGGAAAGGCTGAACCAGAACCGGTACAAAATGTCTGTACTGGTAGGGATTATAGCACTCTTCCTGGGCGGACTACAGGTCCAGGCGATCCTCAAGATGTCAGAGAAGAACATTGACGAGCATCGTGAGCTGTCGTTCCGGACCCACCTGGACGAACTTAATGCCCAGACTAACTACGGAATGGGCAGCATGCAGGATGAACGTATTGCCCGATTTCTGGCTACCCGCCAGACCGGCTCCTACTACAACAAGTACGCACCAGCCCCACAAGAGCATATGGCTCTTCCAGCCCCCAAAGAGCATTAAATATCGCAATGTCGTAATGTCGGGTATGGTATTTGTGCTGTAATATACTGTTTGTGTGAGTATAACACAGCACCAGTGGGTGATCTGTGTCAAAGAGTCATTAGTCCTCCGCTTAACGATATTGATTAGCAGGCTTCGCTTCGCTATTAGAATGGATTTTGCTAAGCCAGAGACAGTGCTGAAGCTGGAGAACATCCGGGAAAGCTTGATCCGGATGGAGGACACGATTGTCTTCAATCTGATTGAGCGGGCCCAGTTTTTCAAATCGGAGTCTGTTTACGATCAGTCCAAGCTCTCGATCGACGGGTTCGAGGGATCTTTCCTCGATTGGTTTTTGCTTCAGAACGAGAAGACCCAGAGCAAGATTCGGCGGTACGAGGCTCCTGATGAGGTCCCATTCTTCCCGGACCAGTTGGAGGAGCCGATTTTACCGTCTCTGAGCTACCCAAAGGTGCTCACTAGCTACCATAAGGAGATTAACGTGAATGACGAAATCAAGGAGTACTACATTAAGAATATTGTACCGAAGGTTGCGGCCTGTGATGGCGAGCAGTCCGATAACGTCGGCAGCTGTGCTCTGTGTGATATGGAATGTCTCCAGTCGATCTCGCGACGAATCCACTTTGGCAAGTTTGTGGCTGAGTGCAAGTTCCAGGACGAGAAGGAGCGGTTCACGGCTCTCATCAAGGCGCAGGATGCGGATGGAATTGACAAGGCCATCACCAACATGGCTGTCGAGGAGAAGGTGCTCGAGCGAATTGGCAGCAAGACCGACACATACACTGCGCCAGTTCTGCGGTGGAGTCAGAAGGTTCAGGGTAATCTCACGAAGGAGATTGTAATGGAGATTTACAAGAATTGCATCATTCCTTTGACGAAGAAGGTCGAGGTCGACTACTTGTTGCGACGACTTGAAGAGGATTAATTTATGACACTGGATAACGAGACCTTTTTAATAGAATGCTAATACATTTGATATGTATCTAATAACTGGTGGCTAGCATTACTGGGCCTGTCATATGTAGTTTTTTTTAATGGCTATATGCTATAAGAGTAACTCTTCCATGGCATTAAGGTACTGCACGCCAAAATGAATGGTGTATGCCACTGCCAGATAATTTGGACCCCACTTACATCCGTTCCTCCACAGTACATTGGGTGTACGTACTATAGCTAAAGCCGTTCCCAGTGTGTGGGGTTTCGCGGTATTAAAATGCCCGAAGTCCCGGACTGCATATGCATGAGCGATCAGTGCTGCTCAGATGTTGAAGACATATAAGATCCCTCCCTGCAATGATGTTCAACAGCAAAGATGATGAAAATATTTGACGACCCTAGTGGGTGGCGGATTAACATTAACTCGTTCCAGCAAGATGCAATTGTGACCTACAAACGGCATCAGTATGCCGCTGGTTACAACACCCAGAGACGGATAGTTATGGGCAGACGACTGTTGGGATCCAAGAAATGGACCGTCTTCGAGTTCGACGACTATCTCCAGACTAGAAATGACGGCCACAATATTGTTAGTATTGGTGTTAGTGGAGATGGAATCCTGCATATGAGCTGGGATCTGCACAACGATAAGATCAATTACCGAAGCACTCTTGGCGACGTTGATTCTGCAGATGCCTTTGATCAAAGCTTGTTTTCCCCCATTTCACACAATCTCTCGGGGATAAACCTCACTTGGGTGACCTATCCGAGATTTGTTCGACTCCATAGGGGAGATTTGTTATTGGAACTCAGAATTGGCCGATCGGGGCTTGGAGATGACTACCTCTACCGTTATTCCTGCGAAACTAAGCAATGGACTCCAGTGGGGGATCATCGTGGCATGTACCTCAAGGGAATAGGATGCAATGCCTATATCAATGGTCTGGACTCCACGCCGAACGGCGAGCTACATGTCAGCTGGACCTACAGGGATTTTGTTGAAGATGGAGCAGATACGTCAAAAGAAAGCACTGTCGCTGTACAGGCGGGGCCGAATGGCCCCGAGAACAATCACGATCTTTATTATGCGTATTCTCCAGACGAAGGAATTACATGGTACAACACCTTTAACGAGAAGTTACAATTGCCTATCAAGCCTGGACTTGAAACCCGTGTGTTCGAGATTCCCAAGTTTTCGGGTATCATGAACCAGGAAGGTCAGGTGCTGGACCGGAACGGGCTCTTACATGTCCTTAACCGGCAAGATGGATATTACCATCATTACTGGAGAGTTTCAGGAGGTGATTGGATGCAAAATAAGCTACCCTATCGCGCAATTGAATTTGGGGAGCGAGGTCAGCTGTGCCTTCATCCAGCCTCATCCGACATTATCGCACTGCTTCCAGGAAATGACGGCTCTGCGACATTCACCATTCTACGTTTCTCAGAAAAGGAGGACTTCAAGAGTCATAGTATTGTTTATGAGTCTGATGGGTTCGATGGAGAGCCATTGTATGACAGATACAGAAAGGATGGGATCTTATCGATAGCCCAACGACTCAAGGTGGGCGATTCTGAAAGCTGGGTCTGTGTCTTAGATTTCGACGAGAGCTTTAACATATTGTAGATACGGATTAAAGAATTACCGACATTCGCAAGGTGAGGGGTTGTCAATTGCATAACCCTGTCCTGTTTATTATGTCCCCACGTTGGTCCCACATGGTGATGATGTACCACTCCTGCAGGCGGACATATTCAAATATTTGTGGATACCGACAGGTATCTCTAACTCCCGGATACAGACAATAATAGCGGCACAATGATGTTGGTAGTCTAATGTATTACCTCATCTACCAGAGGTAATTTTTACATAGTGGATATGGATCACTTCATATGGGCAAACATCAACAATTGTAGGGAATATCCGATTAATGACATGGAACTTTACAGCGAATAACACTGTAGACTGTAGAACACTGGGTATACTCTATAATTAGATACATGTTACTATCAATGTAGGGTATTTTGGCTTGATATTGATTTTGCCGGCAAATGTAACCTCTCACCGAATCGAATACCATATCGGCAGATAGGGGAATTGTTCATCCATTGACGGTGCTTCTGTAGTACAAGAGTTACCAACAATATCCGCATTCTTCTGTGAGCCAGTTTATTGTGGGGACAACTTTGGATGATTCCCAGGTACATAGAAATGCATGTCCATGGTGCATATGGTTCCGGCGACCGGCATTTTAATAGTCCCTAAACCCCGGATTCAATTAAGATCAGACAGGGTAGAGGAATAGCCTACATTGTACCTTGAAAGCCTCATTACAATCCATCTAGACCGTTGAATTGAATGTGGGGTCTGCATTTCCCCATACCTCGCTTTCTGGGGTAATTCCACCCCGAACTGCTTAGTCTGGGGTTCGGAGTGCGTATAGGGTAACCATGCGTATATAAGATGTGTTGTGCAGCCAGGATGACTACACCAATCAACATACCGCCATGAGACTGACACTATTTGACCGCAAGAAGCTTAAAGAGTTTGGTGCTGGAGCAGATGTCGAAGATGAGCGGGCGTATCCTATTGTCAAGTCAGGTTGGTGGTGGCAGGACACCGGCCTGCTCAAGCTTAACCTCCACTTGATCTGGCCTATGTTTTCGCAGTTCGTCGAAGGTTATGATGGCAGTCTGACCAATAACCTCCAGGCACTGACCGTATGGGAGGATTTTTTCGACAATCCTACCGGCTCGATTCTTGGGCTAATCAACGCTATTTTCTTCGTTGGATCCATGATTGCGCCGTTTTTCATGCCCTATGTATCTGACAAGTTTGGTCGACGAATCTGTATTCAGGTCGGCTCTATGCTGACGATTCTTGGAGCTGCTCTGCTGACAGGTGCTAATGGCCGAGGCATGTATATTGCTGGGCGATTCTTCCTGGGCATGGGGAACACATTTATCAGTATTGGCCCAGTCTTGGTTGCAGAGTTGGCATATCCACATCACCGATCTGTATGTACTGCGCTCTCCAATGCTGGCTATTCTGCGGGGTCAATTGTCGCGGCATGGGTGTGCTTCGGGACGCTGAATATCAACAACAATTGGGCGTGGCGGATTCCGGCTTTGATCCAGGTTCCTTTCTCAGTGGCACAGATGGTCGGTTTGTATTTTATGCCGGAGTCTCCTCGATACTACGTTGCGACTGATCGTCCTGAGAAGGCTCTGGATATTCTAGTCAAATACCACGGCAACGGGGACCGCGACGACCCGGTGGTTGACATTGAGTACGACGAGATTGTGCAGACATTGGCATTGGAGAAGTCGAGCCGAAACGTCAATCTTAAGCGCGTGCTCAGCACTCGAGGCAATTGGTGGCGACTTTTCTGCCTGACTTGGGCCGGTATGTGCTACCAGCTGTCGGGAAATGGGTTGGTGAGCTACTACCTCAACTCGATGCTCACCAATGCTGGCATTACTTCTCAGACGAACAAGGTGCTCATTTCCGCTACTTCGCAGATATTTTCCTTCATCTGCTCGGTGACGTTCTCTTTCCTTCCGGGCAAGGTTGGTCGACGACGGCTCATCCTTATCTCACTGTTCCTCATGTGGATTGACTTTGTAGTGCTTACTGCGACGGTCGGGGTATTCAACCACAATGGCTCGAAGTCGGCGTCCTATGCCAACATTGCATTTATCTACCTATACAGCGGTGTGCACAATCTTGGGTTTGTCGGTGCAATCATGGTGTTCCTGACGGAAATCCTGCCCTATAACTTGCGATCCACGGGTATCTCCTACTTTGGGTTCATCAAGTCCGCCTCCAGCACGATCAATACCTACGTCAACCCGGTGGGCATGGCTGCAATTGGGTGGAAGTACTACTTTGTCTACGTGGGGTGGATTGTGATTGAGTGGATTGTCGTCTACATCACCTTCCCCGAGACCAAGGGTCTTGCCCTCGAGGAGGTTGCTATCATTTTCGACGGCGAGGACGCCGTGGTTACCGCCCATCAGCAGCGAGAGGCTCTTGAAAAAGTCGCCGACGAAGAATTTATTGAACGGGTTTAACATTTGTTTGTAGTTTGTAATTGACAGTTTATTATTACTGGGGGGTCTTCGCCCCCGCTACGGGAGCTCGAGGGCTAAAACAGTACTCGAGTAATTGACCTGGGGGACCAGTCCCCCAGACCCCCTGTAGCAGGGGCTCCGCCCCTAGAACCCCGTAGCTCAATGGGGGTCTGGGGGCAGAGCCCCCGCTACGGGAGCTCGAGGGCTGGCCCTCGAAAACACTAGTCGAGTAATTGTGCTGGAGCCGGAGGGCTTGTACACCCAAAAAACAAGTATCATTATGGCAGTCTAATTTTTAAGTCATTAAATAGGAAAGTAAATTAGCCCAAGGCTCGTCGGGCGAGCTCAAAGGCGTAGAAAGTGCATGCATTGACTGGGGCGGCTCGCAGAATGGTAGGCGCGAACCCTCGGAAGAAGCCGCCGACCCCGGCGGTTCGCAGGATCTGCTTGGTGCAGTCGAGGACACCCCGGTACTGCTGCTCGGAGGCTCGCAGCTTGTCGGTCTGGAGTCGCGACTTGACGACATCGACTGGGTAGATGACACCCCACATGGCGTAACCCGCGCCGGCGCCGTAGAGACACAATCGCCAGCCGGGGATCTCAGTTCGCTCAATCTTGTTTCGCTGCGTGTCCTTCTTCACCAGCGCCTCAAAGGTGAGGAAGTAGAGGCCCATACCGAGGGCCTCTCGGAACAGGGTCGGGGTCAGCGCTCGGAAGACGCCCGGGACGCCAGAGCCCTCGTAAATTTGCTTGACGCAGTCGATGGGGCCTCTGTACAGCAGCGGGCCCGAGGTCTGGGTCTGGAGCCGGATTCGGACGTGCTCGATAGGAGACGCGAGGAACCCGTTGGCGAATCCCGCAGCCGCACCGGACATGAAGAACTGCGCCGAGGAGAGCGACGTGTCCTGGTGCCCCGCGGCCTCGTTCTGGGCAAGGAAGGTCCGCTTCATAAACTCGTTCATGCCAAACTGAATGGAGACACAGGCACCCACGCCAATAAGCGGGGTCAGGGTACCCTTGTAGAACCCGGCCGGGCCCTCGTTCTTGAGGAGCTTCTTGACCACGTCGAGGGCGCCGTTGTAGGTGCCCTCCGGGGCGCTCTGCAGCCGCACCTTGGTCGTGTCAAAGGGCTGGCCACTGAGCACCTGGGCAATACCGCCGCAAGTGCCAGCGAGCACGTCCTTGTAGGCCTCGTTTTTAGTAACAGGGGTCTCGGTGACCTTCTCGATGGTGACCGCTACGGGCTCTTTTTCCTGGTACATAATAAATAGAATAAATAAGAAAGAGGAGTCTATCCGTCTATACAGAAATAAAAATGCGGATTTCGCTCGCTATATATAATCTCGTCTCGGGGAGGGTTTTTCAACTCTGATCTTCTTACTCAGTGAAATTTTGCCCATCTACACCGGTCTCACCCGCCGCGAGATCGGAGCTGTCCCCTTGGCGCCAAACTGCCCGTGTGGGGGAATGTTAGCCGCCGGGCAAGTACGACGCGGCTGCCAGCGATTCGAGAGGGGTGTCTATCGCTACCCGGGGCTACTGTGTAGATCTGGTATGACCCACCCTTCAACGAGCTTCCGTAGTCAAGGCTCCACCCCAAACCCTGTTCTCCGCGGCTGAGAGGCCTGGAGGCTCCCCGAGTGCGCTCGGGGCGTTGGAGGGCCAGCCCTCCAGCTCCTGTAGCATCCAACGAGCCCTCCGCTGAGGGAGAGGGGTCCTCGATGCCCATGTTGACTAAGTTTGGGTGAAATACCATATTGGAGTTCATTAGCGGGTCTCGCTTGCGCGGGCGCCAGGGTAGAGTTGAGTACGCAGGCGAGCCCATTCCATTAAACCTGCTCCTGCGATTACCGCCCAGAGGTTATGACCAGGTTGTAGCTGCAGGGCCTAGCTGTTTGATTGTTATCTACCAGCAGTAGGATCGTAGTACAAGAACCCCGTGTGCAGCGAACACAACACCCTGGGGTAAATGAGATTATAATGCCTAGCACTGATATCCCTTCTGAGGGCGCGCCGGTAAAGTTAAAGGGCAAGGCTGCGCCAGAGCCGCAGAGCTCAACCTCCCGTAGCGATAGGAACCCCCCGCGGACTGCTCGCGATGGGGAGGACGCTGAGCTCAATGCGCTCGTCAACACGGAGCTGGGCTCCTTTCTGGACCCTCCAGGGCACGTGACCTATCCCAAGTACGCGGTGCCGTCATTTCTGGCGCCCGGAAGCACATTTGTCGGCTCGCAGCAGTCGGGCCAGTCCAAGTACGAGGTCAAGGTACAGATCAAGAGCGTGGACATGGAGAATGCGTTCATGTGCGGGTACCTGTGGATTGAAGGGTTGACCGAGGACAACCCGACGATCACCACCTATTTCTATGGGGATATGATAAGCGAGAAGCATTCCTTCTTCACCAAGCAGCCGGATTGGGGGGCATCAGCCAAGACGGACATTTCGCATTGGTCACGGTTTTTGCCGTGGCGCATGATTTCCAACGAGGCGAAAGAGCCCTCGTACGTGCATCGCAACTTTGAGCAGCAGGATCACATTTTCATGCGGTGGAAGGAGCAGTTTTTGGTGCCTGACCACCGAGTGCGGGACATTAACGGTGCATCCTATGCCGGGTTTTATTACGTGTGTTTCGACCAGGTCAATGGGTCCATTAGTGGGTTTTACTACCACAAGCGGTCCGACAACTTTCAGCAGTTGGACCTGACCCACAAGCCGGATTCCGGATGTTCAGACACATTTGAGTTCCGATAGAGATCGTTATGATAGCCGTCTGAGTTTTAGCATCCTGGAGCATCTAGATCAGTGATCATAAACTAGATCGGTAGCGGTTGGATACACCACGAGTGGCCATAGGGGACATGCAGCGTTTAAATAGTACTCTAGTTACCTAAAGTACTGTTTATGAAAAGCTCCGTCACCCCGACATGTTACAATTTGTCAATTGTTAATATTGCTAGTGCTTACTAGTGGATGGTTAATGGTACTTGTGCTCAGGGTCCATGACAATGACCTTGCCCGGGTTGAGGATCTGCTTGGGGTCCAGCGCAAGCTTGAGCTGTCGCATAGTGTCAATAGCAGTGGTGCCGAGCTCCTCCTCCAGGTACTTGATCTTGCCCGCGCCAATGCCGTGCTCGCCGGTAACAGTACCGTCCGCCTTGATCGCCCGCTGGATCATTCGCTCCACCACGTCCTCGGCAGTCTGTCGCTGCTCCGGGGAGTACATAATAAACGCATGGAAGTTGCCGTCGAGAACATGCCCGACAATAGACCCCACGAGACCAGACTTTTCGATATCTGTCTTGGTTTCGGCAATAACATCTGGCATGTGCGAGACTGGTACCGCCACATCGGTCGTCCACGCATTGTACCCCTTGGGCGCAACCTCAATCGTAGACCACAGCGCATTCTTTCGGGCCGACCACAGCGAGGTCCGCTCAGTCTCGTCACGAGCAAACTCAAACGTCAGCGACCCGTTTCGCTTAGCCACTTCTTCACAGTGCTGGATCTGGTCCTTGACAGCCACGTCGGTGCCAATAAACTTGAAGAAGAGCGTTGGCGCAACATCGTACTTGCGCTCGGCAATGCCGGCCTGGTTGACAATGTCCATCTGGTTATCGTCCAACAACTCCACAGCACCTACAGTCACACCGTGCTGAACTACCTCAGCAACCGTGTCGGCCGCCTGGCGGAGGCTGGGGAAAGTCACAACCCCCACTGCCTGGTTCGCCGGAATTGGATTGAGCTTGAGAGTGGCCTCGGTAACAATACCGAGGGTGCCCTCACTACCCACAAATAACCCGGTAAGGTTATAGCCCGCCGAAGACTTTCGTGGCCGTCGTCGGGTCTTGACAATAGTACCATCGGCCAGCACAACAGTCAGGTTGACAACGTTTTCTCGCATCGTGCCGTATCTGCCAGCATTAGTCCCCGAGCATGAAGTGCCAATCATACCACCAATCTCCGCACCTGGTCCTGGATCTGGAGCAAAGAACAGACCGTATGGCTCAAGGTAGTCATTGAGGGTCTCCCAGCCCATCCCTGGCTGGACCACAACATCCAGATCGCTCTGATTGAGCTGCAGAACCTGGTCCATCTGGCCAAAGTCGAGGCATACTCCACCATAGGATGGCGTGAAGTGGCCCTCGAGCGAGGTTCCACCGGAGAATGGCGTCACGGGAACACCGTGCTTGTGGGCAACCTTCATGATTTCTGAGACCTGCTCCGTCGAGGACGGGAATACGACAATGCCAGGACGCTCCTCGGGCTTTGCATGGTGGGTGTTCCAGAAAGTATCGGAGTGGTCGTCGAGGGTCGTCTTGGTCTTTGTCACATTGTCCTTGCCGACAATTTTCTCAATTTCCTTGAACGCGGCCGCCTGGGCCTCAGCTGAGGCGTAGACAGGCTTTACCAGCTGATTAGTGGTCGTAGTCGACAACTGAGGGTCTACGGGGGCCTTGTCAGATTTGCTCTGGCTCAGTGTAAAGTATCCCGCAGCGGCGGCTGCTCCAGCCACGAAAATAGCAGCGGATCTTGCCACACTGCCATTGCCAGCTCCACTTTGGTGGGCTGTTGAGTATAATCTTCTCGAGACCGGCAGCGCCCGAGGCAATGATGGTACTCGTCTCACTCTCCTCCACATGGTTCTTATCTGGTCGGTTTTCGTTATGGGCCTAAAGTTTCCTACTACTAAACACCACCAGGGAATATAGTACACGTGTAGCTAGCTTTATTAAAACGATTACTACGGAGGAACGGAATAAGGCTCTGGCTGCGTTTCCTTTGGCACTGTAGGGCCCTAAATACCCGCCAATATGTGCCTTTAGTACCTCTCGGTGCAGCTATACGTTAAAAATCCCGGAGGGTGCATACTTTCCTGAATAGGCGTTATTCCGTGGTCACGTGACTCGCCGAAATCGCCGATTGCGAGCTCAAATGTAGCATTGGCAGCAGCCGGCAGTGTCGTCTACCGCTGAAATGGCATCAACTTTGTCGAAGCCGGCGTAGTCGGAGTTTTTTTCTCGAGAGAGCACAGATAGGGGGGGTGGGGGCCCCACTCATGTCGTTTATATACATTGGTCCCCTCAGATCAGCCTCGGGGGTACATGGCACTGCAGCGCGATATCCGCGCCCATTAGGTCCGGCCGGGAATACGACCAATGCGATATTCGTGCGGCTGAAACATCACCCCATCCTGTCAGGGCTGTCCCCCCTTCGCTAAGCGACTTAAACGAGAGTATCTGGCCGGGGCTTAGAGTGGGCTCTAGCTATAAGCGGAAAAAAATCGAACCATGTGTACGGAGAAGCTCAGCAGAGCAACCTGCCATGCTTACTAAATGTGATGGGGGCACCCACCTTTGTAGTTGTAGTTGATAAAATATAAATAAACGGTCGAGGAGCCTATATTCTTCGGCTAAGTTCATCTTTTCCACCTGCTCATTGATCTACAGAAATTAAAGATGGCCAACGTGACAGCAGGACATGTCGACACTCTGCTGGCGGGTGTTGACTTTACAAAGCTCAATATTATCGAGCAATGGTGGGCTCGGTGGTTCCAGTATATGAACAATGACCTGGTCGCGACGGGCGTGCTGCTGTTGGTCTTCCATGAATTAGTCTACTTTGGACGATCTCTCCCATGGGCTGTCATTGACTATATTCCTTACTTTCGAAAGTACAAGATCCAAGACACCAAGATTCCTACCTCCGCGGACTATTGGCAGTGTCTCAAGGAAGTACTTATTTCCCACATTCTCATTGAAGCAGCGCCCATTTTCGGCTTTTACCCAATGTGCCAGTTCTTCGACATTAGCATTGGCGTGCCGTTCCCCAAGTGGACCACAATTGCGTGGCATCTGGCCATTTTCTTTGTGCTCGAAGATACTTGGCACTACTGGGGCCACCGGGTCCTGCACACGAAGCTTCTGTACAAGCGGATCCACAAGATGCATCACAAGTATGCCGCTCCATTTGGTCTGACTGCTGAGTACGCCAATCCAGTGGAAGTCGCCTTCACCGGTACCGGAACGGTCGGCA
>JAKTQL010002516.1:136301-164265 GCA_030558815.1 Blastobotrys malaysiensis
TGCCAGTTCTTCGACATTAGCATTGGCGTGCCGTTCCCCAAGTGGACCACAATTGCGTGGCATCTGGCCATTTTCTTTGTGCTCGAAGATACTTGGCACTACTGGGGCCACCGGGTCCTGCACACGAAGCTTCTGTACAAGCGGATCCACAAGATGCATCACAAGTATGCCGCTCCATTTGGTCTGACTGCTGAGTACGCCCATCCAGTGGAAGTCGCCTTCACCGGTACCGGAACGGTCGGCAGCCCATTGCTTGTCGCCTATCTATTGGGCGACATGCATTTGATTACTGTGCTACTGTGGCTCATGATGCGTCTGCTGCAGGCGGTCGACTCGCACAGTGGTTATGATTTCCCATGGTCTTTGCGACACTTTTTGCCCTTCTGGGCTGGCGCTGACCACCATGACGACCATCACAAGTACTTTACCGGCAACTATGCCTCGTCCTTCCGATGGTGGGACTATGTGTTGGACAGCGAGACCAAGGCTACTTCTGCTCGACGAGACGGGAAAAATGTCAAGAAGAATCAGTAAATTGTCAAAAAAAGGTAAGGTGAGCCGTTGTGGGTGGCTCAGGGGGCGATGGGCCATGCTGAAACTCGCATGAGCCTCACGCAGGCTGCACAGACCCGGCATATCTATTTAACGTACTACTAATCGGAACTATTTTAATACTGGAATATAATTAATCCGTCTCATTAACCAACTATGAAATAAGGTATGTTGTTCCGGCCTATTTGGCGGTATACCATGTGTTGATTCATGAAAGCAGGTCTTCAAGGGACTGGGATATAAATAAATATACCGTTAGGTACAGTACCGTAGTAAAACAGCTAAGCCTCTGAAAATTACAGTACAGTGTAGTACATTCCCTAACAGTAGAATAATATCCAGCAAACAGTGAGGCTGGTACCGTGAAAATTGTGCTCGGATTATTTAGGGCCTAGTTTTTCCGACGGCAGGGTTGCACCGAAACCTGCTTGAGAGACAGCCAAGGAGGGTTATTCCAGCGGCGGATTTCTGCAAAATGAAAATGTCAGGAACTATTCGGCTGTAATTCGGATAAATATACAAATGTTTAAAATTGTATAACGTTGAGAGGCATGTTGCGGTGATAATATGGCGCGAGAATTATAATCACTCAGATCCTGGATGATTTTACCAAAGCATTGTTCAACAAGAATGTTGAATACCTGGTAATATGAACGAGGAAAATATTTTCAAAAATTAACTACTGAATTCTAACAATAACGGTAAATGTCCAGGTAATTGATCCAAATGTCCATAAGGAACCTTCGTATGGAATGAGTCGGGGTTGATCCACTTCTTTGTGTTGCGGGTAGACCTCCGGACCCTTTCTCAAGTGGGCAGTTTTATCGATCCGTTTCATTAGCTATATCGAATGACTGGTTTAAATCCCGAGCCGCTCGTAGTTAATATAAATATGCCCTGGATAGTTTAGATTTATCGCCATTATCACCATCGCCTCTGTCGTTTGACTGGTTTTAGAAGAATAAAATAAAAAATGAAGTGCCTGCTATTAGATTTACCATTAGAACTGCAGTACCTTGTTCTGGATACCTGCGATCCCCAGAGTCTAGCCAGTCTTCTGCTCGTTTCTCACCGAGCCAATACCTTGGTAAAGGAAGCACTAGCATACAGAGTGCGATCATGCGTAGGGCTACCCCGGAGTATGCGAGACCCGTCGGACGAGCTGCATAGCAATTTGGAGCTTGGACTCTACTCTGTTGACGAGGATATACGCCAGGCCCATTGGTACGAGACCAACTACATTGCTACGAATAACCTAGAAAACTTCCATTATGCATTTGACAGCCCATATTCTTCCTCTCCGAGCTCATCGTGTCCCAGCCCCGCACTGTCGTTGCAAGATCATGAATATGAAGAGGACGAGGACCTCACTGTGCACAGTAAGTTTACTCCAGAAGTATCCGAAGAAGATGTGCACTACGTTTGCATTGATGAGGACGACTATTTCGGGCAGATATACATTACTGCGCGAATGAGAGGCTCCATGGCACCATTGATCAAGGTTGCCCAGCGAATCCACAAGGACTGGTGCAATGAGGAGGAAATGTTGGTTCACAAGAAGGGGCTGGCCTATAAACTACAAGTATGGTGCATGCCCGGAGAGCCTCAGGCGAACGAATGGGGCGGGTACTACAGGTCCTATGCCGTCAAGGTGACCGAGATCACCCTCAATTCAGCCTACATGATGACCCGATTGGAGAGCATAGCGCCTTCCACACTGATAGTCAACCGCCTCACTTCCCCAATGGTCGTCGTTTAATTCTAGCTGTTGATAGTGTCCAGGGGGTAGCCAGTAGGTCTATCAACGGTTGCCAAATAATTTTTTACTGTAACGGTGATACCGATAGAGAATGTATAATAACCCAGTAGAGCTATTAACCGTTTTTTTTGCCATCGATGGCAGTACTATACAATACTAAGGAAATACGACAGGGGATAGGGGCGGCCACTCTCCCTTAACGGAGAATGTTCGTTTCAACGATCGCTTGCTTCACAGATCGTTCTCCGTTGCACGATCGCCTATTTGCCCCTGAAAATTGTCTTCTCTCCACCGGATTTCGATCGATCGAGACCTACGCTACGCGTACGTACGAGATCTCGATCTAGGCGGCTTCTCTTTACCTGCCACGTAAAAAAAAAACCGCCCTAAATTAAAAAAGGGGCTTGGGGCGTCGGGGAGAGAAATACCTGTAGTTCTGACAGGGTGTCATATCGCATTAATTAGATGTTCGATTAATTTTTTTTGCAGGGAATAGTTCTGCAGGTCAATTGCATTAATGAGATTTTTATTTTTTCTCTCACCGGCTTTCTTACCAGGATCTTGGTGTCCAACGCATTTCCACTTTCCGGGAAGAATTGCGCCGAGAGCCTGGCATACGCGTGATATGGTACTTCATTCCTCGGAATCCATCTCATCCGTAGTACAGTACATGATGATTTCATGTACCTCCAGCTTGGGATTCACGTTGTACCACTGCGCTAGAGGTACCGCATGTGTACCTCCCGGCAGGATCCCCGTACTTAGTAGTATGTAGAGCTATCTACAGTAGGCAGCGCCCCGGAAGCTAGCCGGGAGCGTGGGCCTGCGTCCCCACGAAAAAAAACGTGTGCAGGACTTGTGATCAGGAAGTGCGTTGACGCAACAGGCCCATCCACCCACTGCGCTGGATCGAAGCAGCCAGCTTAGTTGGGGAGGATGCCTTGGGATGACGCGACAATCTGTTACAAACCCCATCTCAGACGAGGCAACCAAGTGTCTTGTTATCGGCATTGTCTGGAGTAGCAGAAGGGGAGGAGCATACGATGTCTCCGCCTTTATGCCGGGATTATAGGTTGCGTGGTTGCTTTATCTCTTCCCCTTTTGCAGCTACGAGTTGCTGCCTGCCTTTGCAGTGCGGTAAACCTGCGCCTGGACTCGGGTTCCGCCATGTATTACATGTACTATTACTACAGATGCGTCACCGTAGCCCTGGCGGCAGCATGACCTCCAGCCAGTCATTGGCGGTCATAGTTACCGTGGTTTATGACGGAGCAATGACCAATCTGCGGTAAAAAGGGGGTTCTGGAAGACCGTTGGAGCTGAAAAACGACATTTAGTACTGGTCAAGGCGTCACGGGACCAGGCTAAGGGGGAAAGCCCCAACGGGCTAACTACTGTTGCCTATTTGGGACACAAGAAGCCTTGGGAGGGAAGGTACAAAGAGGATCGGCGGTGCAGTGCAGGGCGATCGTGCAGATTGTGTCTTGGGTCTTTGATGGGTAAGCGTACGGCTGACGATGGTCAGCAAGACGAATTATAATAAGGGCCTTCAACCCTGGTCGATTATTATATATAAGGCTTTGGCTCGCTTCAAATTCTGTCCAGTACATTTCGTTATCATTATTTGACCATCGTTCAACCGCTATTTAAGAACCAACTATTTTCAACCGTTATCACACACACACACACACTACAATGTCTATTATCAAAGTAAAGGCCAAGCAGTTGGTGGTCCTGTCGGTACCGCCGACAATAGTTGACTACTCGGAATCTGACGAAGAGGGTTATGATGTATCGGCCTCTTCTCCAATCCTTTCTCCAGTCTCCAACCGATACAGCTCCACCTTCCGACGCAGCATATCGGCCTCCTCCTTCTCAAGCAACGAGGAGTACCGGCTGAGCACTTCTTCTTCGGCAATGGATGTTGCCTCTATGAGCTCTCCACCATCTTCTCCATCTGCTAAGGACTACCGAGCCGCGAAGACTCCATTCCATCGGCGCAGCATTGGTCGAGACATGCCTCCATGCCCACCAATCCCTCAGCAGTACCTCCGGTCATGAAACGACTGCACAGTTGTATGACCTTTATTTATTTATTTATTTCTATTTATTGTATTTATTTATTTATTTGTGACGACCAATACAACCCTAATGATCAGATACTCCACCCTTACAATGTATGAGCTCAATTCTTGTCTGTAGCAGCGGGACGCTTCCAGGTCCCCTCTTCTCTCTCGTTTCATTTATTTCTCCCACAATGGCAATAATACGCAGTCGAGCAATTGCATCGCGGGTCATACGGTAATCGAATCGCATACCCCACACTTTACAAGCGTAATACGAAGCAATTACTCTACCAAGCTATAGGTGTACGTAGTCTGTGGAGATACAATGCATTGACTACGTATTTCCCATTTCCGACACCTTTATTCCCCTTTGGGCAACTACACTACTGTATACCGGAATGCAGATACAACCCATGTCTTACTCTGCCGTATCACGCGAGTCATTAGTGGTACTCCCAACGCGCGCGCGCGCGCGCGAGACGACCTCGTTACCATCTAGTACTCGAGGCCCTCATCTCACTCTACCACTAAAGAGGGACGCTAGTGACCTTGGAATTTGGTAAATGGGCGTATGGCCAGTGAATAGACCCCCTTGCAATGACCAAACTCAGTGGTAGGAAGCAATGCTGTCCCCTGCTTTGAAAGCGTTATATTACCATACGGAAAGACATTTCCATGCGTCGAGGCAGCCACCTGTCTAAGCGCCCTTGTGTGTTTCATGGTTAGACGCGCTGTGGCACGCGTCCACGCCACGCGTTAATTGGGCGAGGCCTAGAACCCACGCGACGCGTTTGTCACTATCCACTCCCAACCCCCTCTAGGCCGGATCAATGAAGATTCTCTGCGTCGCTGAGAAACCGTCAGTGGCCAAGGCGATCAAGGAAGCCCTCAGTGGCGGGAGGTCCAACTTTCGCAACGTTGCCGGGGACCGGCACGTTAAAAACTATGATTTTGACTATATTTTCCGCCAATGGGGCCCGTGTAACGTTACGGTAACCTCGGTCAAGGGTCACATCAAGTCGATAGACTTTGACGACCGCCTCTATGGGTGGGGCAAGTGCGACCCGCGGGAGCTTTTCGAGGCCCCGACCATTGAAAAAGTGCTGGCGGAGCCCATTGCGCGGAATATCCGCGCCGAAGCTGCCGGATCAGCCAAGCTTTTCATTTGGACCGACTGCGACCGCGAAGGAGAGAGCATTGGGTATGAGATTATGAAGATTGCGCAACAAGGCAACCGTGCATTCAACGACATGAACAACGTCCGCCGCGCTGTCTTCAACAATGTGGATCCGACGCACCTCAAGGAGGCCGCCAACCGGCCTTCGCAGCTTGATCTGAACCAAGTTGAAGCAGTCGCGGGACGGTCCGAGATTGACCTTCGCATCGGAGCGGCGCTGACGCGGTTCACGACGGGGCTGCTGCAAAGCAAGTTTTACGCAGCCCAGCAGACCAAGTCGCCCATATCCTACGGCGGGTGCCAGTTCCCGACCCTCGGGTTCGTGGTGGACCGCTACAAAAAAGTCGTAAACTTCAAGCCCGAGGCGTTTTGGTACATTGAGGTTGCAGTCTCCCGAGGCCGCCACAAGGTCAAGTTCAACTGGGACCGTGTGAAACACTTCAACAGGCTCGTAGTCACAGAGATCTTTCGCCATTGTATGGAGACCTCGTACGAGGCGCGGATCGCCCAGGTGGTGACCAAGCCAGCCTCAAAATACCGGCCTCTTCCGCTGACGACGGTCGAGCTTCAGAAACAGGGAGCAAGGTTCTTGAAAATGAGCTCCAAAACCGTGCTCGATGTATGTTTTAGGTGGTTTTGAGTGTCCATGTGTGGAGTCATGCTAACAGCTAATTGCCAGGTCGCCGAAGCGCTATATACAAAAGGTTATGTGTCCTACCCGCGAACCGAAACAAACACGTTTGCGCCAGAGATTGATCTTCGCGGACTCGTAGGGAAGCAGACAAACGACCGCACCTGGGGTGCGTATGCGACGAATTTGCTCGAGAATGACGGGTACGAGCATCCCAGACGGGGCAATAAGGACGACAAGGCGCACCCGCCCATCCATCCCGTCAAGAGCGCCGGGTCCGAGCTGAGTCAAACGGAGCGTAAAGTATACGAGTTCATCGCCAGACATTTCCTCGCCTGTTGCAGCAAGAACGCAGTGGGCAAGGCCACAAAGGTCGTGCTCGACTGGTGTGGCCAACGGTTCACCGCTAATGGTGTGGTGGTGCTGGAGCGTAACTTTCTCGACGTGTACCCTTACATTAAATGGGAGACAAACGAGCTGCCAGAATTTACCCAGGGCGAAATGGTACAGCTGGCAGAGGCAAAACTACAGGAGGGCAAAACGACCGCGCCAAAATACCTGTCCGAGCCGGAATTGATTGCGCTCATGGATGCCAATGGTATTGGTACCGATGCGACCATGGCGGACCACATTGAGAAGATTCTAACTCGAGAGTACGTGACTAAGATGAAGCCGCCTCGCGCTCGTAATGGTGGCGATGGCAACGCGAGGGGCAGTAATAAAGGCGGTACATCGAATGAGGTGTTCATTCCTACTCGCCTGGGGATGACGCTGGTCGATGGGTACGATAGCATTAACTTCAACATGAGCCTGTCTAAACCATTCCTGCGTAAGCAAATGGAGCAGATGATGGATGACGTTAGCAATGGGACTATGACCAAACAACAGTTTGTCATGCAATCGCTAGACATGTTCCGCCAGGCTTATGCTCTTGCGAGCCGCAACAAGCAGTCGATTCTTGACGCTGCCGACAAGTATGCGAATTAGCATTGCTGCAGGTTGTACCAACATGGCTGCGTGTGCCCGCCGATGCCACCTACCAAGATTGCTCGCCGATGGGAAAGGGGCAGTGACATTTTTTCTAAGACCAGCTCGAGACTTTGACGTTGAGATGAGCATGCGGTTTTTTTAATTTTGTGGTAATATGAACAACGGCCCCTGGTGGATAAGCAGAGTGTCCTCTTTGCCACAAGGTTTGGCCAATGCAATTGGCAAAATATTTCATCTTTTTTTGTATCGGTTTTTACTTTCCGATTCCCGGGCTTGCTCGATTTTTATTATGGGATGAAAAGTCAAATGGTGATTTGAACTTTAATTGTGTGGATAAAAAAGCTAGACTGGGCGGAAAAAGATCGCGGATGTGAACAAATTATGAGACTGCATTGAGGATTATATTAACTGGCCTCTGTGGTGCACCGAGCCTTTATTAGGAGACCGGTTATCCATGCTGACTTCAGGTTTAGATCTCTCCAAGCTCTCTATTTGACAATGTGCAATTCGAAATCACCGACTTCGCCAATGACTGCTCGCCATGTGCACAACCCGAGCAGCGGTAGCAGCCATTCCAGCGGGAGTTCCTCGTCGATCTTCGGCAAGCCACAGTCATCTCAAGAGCCCAAAGTGATCTCAACAGAGGTGCAGCAGGAGGAAGGGTCCGAGTCGAGGGCATTGAGCGAGTTTCGGCGGCAGTACCTTAAGCTTCTCAATGACTGGAAGGTCAGCCACAAGCGGTATTTGGAAAAGTACCGTGATATCCAGAAGGATGCGCAGTTGGCCCTTGATGATGAGGAGTGGGAATTGTTAGAAAAGGATAGAAAGGCCATTGCGGACGAATTGAAAGCCCTGGCAGAATTGCATGACATAGATAACGAAGTACGCGGCGAGGAAGATAATGAAGAGGACCCTGCTGCGAAGCGGAGGTCGAGTCCGGACATTGTTGACGAATCGATGAAGAAGCGGAGAAGCTATGTTTGGTGAAGTTCAAAAGAACGGGTGCATGTTACGATCATCTAAGAACAAAATATTATTAATGTGAAGGCAGAGACACACACTTCTGTTGTACATTTTGTCTATACATGTAATAAATAAGAATGCCAATCCGTGTTTGGCGAAATAATAATCTGCCCATAATCCCCAGAGTTCGAGGTTTATCGACATTCAAAAGGCGGCACGAGTTCGGGGACTTTGCCCAAGGCAAAGGACATTGATTCAAAGGCTTCCTTTACTGGCGCCAGTAGATCTTCAAACTTTGGAGGCTGCTCATCATCCTTACCTTGGATGTATGGATTTGCTGAAGAGGATTGAGCCTGTGGAGCGTTGTTCTGTCCGAATGGCGAGCTGGCGTTTTGGGCGCCAAATGCTCCGCCAGTGTTAGAGGAACCAAATGCCCCGCCAGAAGATCCAAATGCGTTTCCGGATCCAGTAGTTGTAGATCCAAAAGCGTTTGTTGATGAGTTGGAACCAAACGTGCTTGTAGCAGGAGCCGCAGAGGACCCAAATGCACTAGTAGCAGGAGCCGCAGAGGACCCAAATGCACTAGTAGCAGGAGCCGCAGAGGACCCAAAGGCGCTGGTAGCAGGGGCAGTAGAAGACCCAAAGGCGCTGGTAGCAGGGGCTGTAGACGAACCAAACGCGCTGGTAGCAGGGGTGGTAGAAGACCCAAAGACACTGGTAGCAGGGGCAGTAGACGAACCAAAGGCGCTGGTAGCAGGGGCGGTAGAAGACCCAAAGGCACTGGTCGCAGGTGCCGCTGAAGAACCAAATGCGCTGGTAGCGGGAGTAGTCGACGAGCCAAATGCACTAGTAGCCGGCTTGGAGCCAAATGTGCTGGTAGCAGGAGCCGTCGAAGAGCCAAAACTACTGGACATTGGCTTGGCGCCAAATGAACTAGTAGCTGGCGACCCAAACCCACTTCCACTGTTAGTTTTAGCACCAAACGGCGAGTTCGATCCAAATGCAGAAGCGGGCTTATCAGTGGTTTCTTCAGCCAACACGGCGAATGGGTTAGATGTACTTCCCGCACTCTTGCCAAATGGCGAGGTATTATTATTAGATCCAAAGGCCGAGTTTGAGTTTCCAAAGCCACCAGAGCCCCCGAATGTAGACGGTTTAGCCCCCGAAGGGCTGCTAGAGCCAAACGCGGAAGATTTTACTCCACCAAAGCCTGAAGAAGACGGTGCGCCAAAGGCCGACGAAGAAGAAGTAGCACCGAATGCCGACGATCCAGAGCCAAACGCCCCCGAACCACTACCAAAAGAACTGGACATGGGCTTTGCAGATGGGGAGGAGCTAGACCCGAAACCACCGCCAGACCCACCGCCAAACGCACTATTTGAAGTAGACCCCGAACCCCCAAAAGCGCTATTAGAAGTAGACCCCGAGCCACCAAAAGCGCCATTAGAAGCAGCCCCAAAAGCGGATCCTCCACTTCCAAAAGAGCTTTTAGCAGCTCCAAATCCTCCTGAATTACCGCCAAAAGAGCTTGATCCACCCCCGAATGCAGATTTTCCCGCGCCAAACCCACTATTATTTGACCCGGTGGACCCGAACGCAGAGGAATTCGAAGAGAGCGGTCCAAACGGCTTCATTTTCGCGCCAGAAGTGTTATTTTGAGCCAATTCAATGTACCGTGCAGCTTTGCGCGTGTCGTCGAGAATAAATTTATGCACGCTGTTAACGTGGGCGATTTTCTGGTTGAAACTCCCGTCAAACTGATCTAAGCGGTTCTCTTCCCGCGCCTTGTACGCCTCGAACCGGGCTTCCTCCATGCTCATGTCCACCTCGGAAACGAGATTCGGCCCGTAGGCCAGGGAGTAATCCGACAGGGGCCACACTGGTACATTTGAGCGCGCCAGGTCCTTGCGGATCTCCTGCGACTTTTGTTCAAGATCAAGCGAACCCACGCTGACAATGGGGTCGACTTCTTTCCCCGCGTGCAGAAACCGGCACTGGTCCCCCTTGAGGCACTTGCCCTGGGCATAGTACCGGCATGGGATGGATTTCTGCATCTTTAAAGCCACTAGTTGGTCGGACAAGCACCAGAGAGCAAACGGGTATTAACGGTGTCGCCTCCCAACACGATGAAAAATTAAAGTGCAAATCCCCTGGTCCCTAGCTAACCATTGAGGATTTGAAGCAACCAGCAAACGCGAGGGTTCGCTGGTATATATAGCCTTTCCACCCCTAAAAAAAATATAAAAATACCGTCGGCAGAACCCCCTGTCATACAAATGCTTTAGAACTTCGTACTATGCCTACCAACGAAAGCATTCATACGAAGGATGCCCAGTTGAGCCAATTCCAGCGCGCACTGGAGCAGCTTGTCGTCAAGCTGGCGCAGGATTCTGGGCTCTCTGCGCCCGAAAAGGTGGCTCTGGACCAGGAGGTGGTCGCCACTGTGCAGATGATGACGTCCAAGCTCACAGCGCGCATTATCGCGTCTTTTGGCGACTCGTATCCTATCCAGCGCCAGCTGTGGAACCTCATCTACGCGCCCGTGATCCTGCAGTACCGCACCAAGGTGGAGCGGGCCAAGGAGACTGGGGCGACCGAGGAATCGTTCAAGCCAGTGTACCAGCGGCTCCTCAAGATCCTCAAGGTGGCCTCACAGACCTACAAGGCGCTCGTTAAGCGTATCCTGGAGGTGGAGGGGACCACCGCTGAGGTTACTCGACTGTTCCCGGTGCTCAATATGGACTTGGAACACCTGGAATCCCTACCGGTGGCGGCCGAGTCGATCTATATGCGGGTTAACGAGTCTGCGGTGGACGCTCTGTGCCGATTAGGCGACGTGTCACGGTACAAGACGACTCTCAACCTGCTCAAGCCGGGCCAGGCCCAGGACCACCGCCACGCGCGGATCTACTACGCCGCGGCGGGGAGCATCATCCCCGGAGAGGGGACCCCTGCGAACCAGCTGGGGAACCTGTCGAATACGATCAATGACTGTTTCGACACGTTCTTTTGGTTCCTCAAGTCTCAGGCGGCCGAGGTACCCTTCTCCTTTGACAATATGAAGCGTATCGCGCACAAGTTGGCCCGGATGAGCCGTCAAACCCTGAGCACATCGCGGCTCATGGTGATTGAGTCTCTTGCAGAATCGGAGCGGGTGACCATCCGGCCCGTGGTATTGAGCCTCCTGTGGCTCTTTGCCAACAATTACCACGTCCAGGTCAACAAGGATGAGCCCAAACCTCTAGACCATGCCACAGTGGATACTATTATTGAGCAGTACCGGCAAATTTTGGAAACCCCGTCGGTCCCCGCCTATTTGCTCGTCCAGCTGGCGCTTATGGGCCCCATGTGCACCTACGTGGCGGAAAAGAACTGCAAATCGCTTGTACCAGGCGATATGCGTACCTCTGGGGCGTTCAACCTGACGATCGAAATGTTCAAGGCGGCATTGCAGGTGTCGCTTGACAGTTTGAACGATTTTGGCCCGCAAGGGATCCCGCCGCTCATTGAGCGGCTGCTACCCATGTTGCGGATCTACTTTGACTGGATTGTCAAGTACCTTGAAGGATGCCGCGACTGGGATGCCATCAAGCTCCAGTACGCAACGTTGCTCTACGACGTGTACCGGCTGGCGGAGGCGTTACGGATCCGCTGCGGGCTGCAGTTTGACCCATTGACTGCAGGGAAGATCATGTCGGGCCGAGATGCCCAGCTCCACGCTTTGGACGAGGAGAAGCAGTGCCTTGGGCTGGCTCCGTTCAATGGAGCGCTCAATGACACCCCCAGCGGTCTCCCCAAGATGGAGCAGGTAGATACCCAGTGCCAGGGGCTTTTGTTTAGTGCTATTGAGCTCTCCCGACTTGGGTTCACCAGTATCCAGTACTCGGGCAACCGCTTTGTCTACGTTGATTTGGACGCTCCCCACTCTCTCGGTCACAACGATCCAGAGTTGGCTCACACTACTCACGACTTTTCGGCTGTCACTCAATCTACTGACAGTGCTAACGCTACTTCTCTGGCTCTGGAGGAGACGCTCCCCACAGAGGCGGATGAGGACAGCGACGGCGACGAAGTGGTGTTTAAACCACGGCGTCGGTAGCCCACCCGCATCCATCATGTCGCTTATCAGGCACTACAACGCTGCTGTCGCGGTTCCAGGGGGATCGCCTACGTTGTTCTTGGGTCTCAAATCTACGATGAATCTCCATACAATGGATCTCTACGCAATCCGGGACCAAATGGTGAATAGAACGCATTACTATTACACTAGGATAAATAACAAAATTAGAAATATAGAATGAAAAAACCGAATAACAAAAGACATGAAACATTAACCGGTGAAGAACTGCTTGGCCCGCTCCACCAATGATTTGGGCTTGCGCTCCTGCTGCGGGTGCTGCTCCGGCGTATGGGTCGGGGTCGCGCTCTGGCGACGCCCTTCAGGAGTGTTGCTAGCCTGTCGCCGCAAGTGGTTGCCGTAGCCGCCTCGCCCGACCGAGCCGTTACTCATCATGGGCTGAAGCCCCGTGTCTATGCCCAAGTCCTGGGCCTTCCGCGTCACCTCACTATCCACGTTCTGCCGCATGTTCCCAAGGCCTCCACGCCCCGTCGTGTAGTAGTTGCCCTCGTCGATCTTGGGCACTTCCTCCTCAAGGCTCTTCTGCGACCGTGGCTCGGGGGCCTGCCCGGCGACCATGTTGCCGGCACCGCCCCGGCCTGTCGAATGGTACTTGGACTGTTGTTCTGACATTTGCTCGAGTCAAGTAGGACTGGGGGTGATTCCGCTTTTATGATCGTTTTTTTGCGGTCCGCCGGAGGTACGGCTGCTGCACCCGAAGCCAAGAAACCATCGCATTCACTATCTTATCTCGCATATTGCCTTATCCAGAACGAAAATGCGACAGCAGCCAATCGGGTGGGCCGTTACTGATCCCCTGTACTCAGCCTTGCCCCGCCTCTGGGGGTACTTTTATAGCTGGCTCTCCCGATACCCCTGTAATGGCTTTGGATGGTTAAGCGGGCTTAATCACGAATTACGGGAGATCCCGAGGACTGGCTCTCGAACTTCTTCCACAGGACTAGTAGCAAAAAATATATGGCTGTAACAAAACTCCCAACAGGTGTTACAAAGTACCTCAGGGGTACCGTTGATTTGCAACCCCAGCTCCGGGAGCTCGACGGCTGGCCCTCGAAAACACGGCTCCACCAATTTCCCTGGGGGACCAGTCACCCAGACCCCCTGTAGCAGGGGCTCCGCCCCTAGAACCCCAGTGGTACAATTGATACCTGCGCATAGCAGGGGGGTTGGGGACTGGTCCCCAATTACTAGTAGCATGGTGTATAAAATTCCCATGGTAGACCCCCTTGGGTCCAATTGAACCGACTTTTTATAACCAAAGCGCCCAGATGTTAGTTAAACTTGAGATTCTTCTTGCACTGGTCAATGACGGCCTCCAATAGCTTCCGCTCGAGAATACTAAGCCGAATACCAGGCTCAATGTCCTTATTCTCCAACATCTTGTCAAAGCTGTCGGGTCGGCCCATTGCACGGTCCTCCTCACGCTTGAGCTCAAACTCCTCAGGACCCAACAGAGCCGGGAGGAACATTTGGCGAATCATGGAAACAATCGCAGTATTGCCTCGAGGGCACACTACTTTTGTGTAGAACTCTGGATCGCGGCCCTGGATCGACGCTGAAATGTTGCTCGAGTCGAGGATTTCGTCCCGGAAGAAGATTGCATACTGCTGGTTTTCCTTGTCGATGCGGAGAATAAGATCCTCGCCAGTGCAACAGAGTATCACAAACTCGTCTGACCACTCGGCCTGCCCTCCTGGAGGGAGGAGGAACTCAACTCTGCTCTGGGTAGACTCATAGTACGCACAGAGAACCTCGTAATTGTCCTCAATGAGTATCGGACCATCCTCCTTGGGCAGCTCTGCCCTCGTCTTTCGGTCCTCATCACGCTCCGGCGGCTCGTATCCGGGGTCAACGCATTTTCGCACTTCGTCAGAGAGTACTGGATAAAAATACGAAATCTGGCGCGCCGTAGAGTACTCCTGAGGGAGGAATCCATAGTTAAACAAAAACTCTGCCGCACCCGTAGTGGGGCCATAGTTGATGAAAATCTCGTCTCCCGGTTTGACATCATTGACAAGATCCCCGCTTTCGTCTCGGAGAAGTACCAAGTCAACACTACCGTCCTTGTTGGCGACATAGGTAGCGTTGGTCTTGAGCCCCCCGTGGTTGGCAAAGTCAATCAAGGGGACCATTGCCGGCTGCAACAAGGTAGGGTCCCCGGGATGGGGGATGTTCATAGCCCGAGAGGAGATCCACTCTTCCGCGAGAAGCCACTGTTGGTAGGAGATCTCGAGGTCGACGCCCTGGGCACTATGGTTGCGCTTCTTGATGAACCGGGCAAGCTCTCGACGCAATTGCTTATTAGAAAAGAACCCCTTGTAGAGCTGCTCGATAAAATGGCGTTTGGCCATGGTCGCCTCAAAGATACTCGTGGCCTGCAATTGGCCATCGATCTCCTCCGACTCCCAGGTGAACGGCAGATTGATTTCCCTACTGGGCGGCAGCGACTGGACCCATGGACCAAACCGAGGATCTGGGTCGCCTCTCATGATGAGAAGGATCTGATAGAGTAGGAATCTGAAGATGAGCCTTCGCGGGGAAGGGATAGCGTTCCCAGTCTGGCCGCGGTCGTTGATAGAGAGCATTGTCTGGAGCAGCGGGTGGTTCTGGGCATACTCCAGCACAAAGTCCGCCGTAACAACGTAATCAATGGGCAGATGGATGACCCGGTCCGCCTTGAGCGTCTGTTCAGTAGCGATGACGCCCGTGCCAAACTGACTAGGCCCGGCCTTACAGTTGAATTCAACGTCCGGGTGGTCCTCTACCCACTTTTTGAGTGCCTCTTTCATTGCTTGTAAATTGGAGATGGAAAAATAGCAGCAGTGGTATGGGGCAGGGGAACAGTATTTATATGTGGTCCTCAAATCATACGTCGAGCTATCAAACTCCGTTGCGTGCGTGTCAGAGAGCGCAGGGTATCACGTACATTCCGCCCAATACACCCCACTACCAGTAGCATCCAAACGACCAACCACCTGAGAACCGCCACGCTTCAATTTTGTCCCTTTAGGTCCGCAGGACCATTCTACATCTCCTCAACTGAACCAATTCCCCAGCTCTGGCTCCAATTGACTCGCGCATGCTTGAATCCTCATTTGCAAATGAGGATCTCTTGCTTGGGGATCTGCACTGCATTGCACGAAACGAAAACCCTCCCCCCCCCCACCAGCCGCATAAAATGCGGCGCACAGCCCCGTTATTACCGTTGACATGTGGGGTCATCTTCCATTCCTCAGTGGATCCAAACTACCCGTAGATGGGCTCGCCCTTCGAGCCGACTCTGGGACCGAGACGGTGTGGGTTGGAGGTTCGGTGACAACCGGGTAACTTTGCTCTTGTGCGTGCGCGACAGCCCTGGACAACCTTAACGGGCACAAATCACCAAATTTTTCAGCCATCAATCAAACGAGCGCAAACAATGTCGAACTGGGGTGAGTAGCGGGGCAGTTCCACATGTACGCGAGCTAACAGCAGCAGACGACGAAGAGGAGTACAAGCCACCAGTGCAGAACACCTTTGACGACGAGGACGACGACGACGTTCTCGACGACTGGGAGGCCGAGGAGTCTTCGGACGACGAGACCAAGCCGGCCAAGCCGACCCGAAAGCGGGTTGGTATTGAGCAGCGAATTGCCGACCGAGAGGCCAAGGAGCAGACTGCTCGTGAGAAGGCTGCTTTGGAGCTTGCCGAGGACGACGAGGCGACCAAGAAGATCAAGCAGAAGCAGGCTGAGCTCGACAGCGATCTGAGCAACGCGGCTTCTCTCTTCTCCAACATTGACATCCACCCACGATCTCTGGCTAACAAGGAGGGCTCTGCGTCCCCAGCCGGCCCCGCCAAGCTCTCTGATTTGGCCATCTTCAAGGCCACCAACAAGCAGGAGTTTGACAACCTGCGAAAGACCCTTGCTCCATTGCTTTGTGAGCTTGCCAGTGTATCTACCCTGCAGTACGGTAACTTTGTCACCGAGCTGTGCCGAGATGTGTGCAAGGCTGCCTCTGTGGACCAGATCCGAAAGGTTACCAGCACCCTGAACGCTCTGACCAACGAGAAGGTGCGAGAGGAGCGAGCCAGCCGAGGCAAGAAGAAGAAGCCAGTTGCTAAGGCTGCTTCTCAGAAGGTTGACGAGGCCAAGGACGTCACTAACTATGACGACTTTGACGATGACGACTTTATGTAAACTCTTCCCCATCAATGTCGCAATGTCGGGGTGTCGCCCGGTTGTGGACCATCAAGTCGCAATGTCGTATCATTGGCATTGAATGTCGCAATGTCGGCGACTTGGGATCCCGTCGCGCGCGACCACTCACTAACCTCCTCCTTCATCTCGCCAAGACGTATATACGAGTAGTTCGATGATATGTATAGAATGTACGCACGAGGTGTCGACCTTGTACACACGGTACTCCCCGTCGAACATTCGCCTGACGGCGTGTCCAAACTGTAACCGATTTGCTGACCGATACATTGAGCATGATGGAGTCAATGTTGTCATTGATCTGCTGCTGCTCAAGCCGCAGGCATACCGCCATGTCGTGTTCAACGTCCTCTCCCCGTCTAATGACCCCCAGGACAGATTGCATTCAGCTACCCGGAAGATGTGGCTTCTCGTGACGCTTTTCGACGTCTATCTCACTTGGGCCCGGGCCGAAAAGTCCTCCGAGGCTAACCCTTTGACAGCGTACATTCTATCCCTGCCCGTACTGGCACAGTACCTGGTGTTCCTGGCATATTGTGTGTTTGACACATTGGCGGTACACGTATCGCTGCGTTTACTCGCGTGGTACTGGATACGCTGGGCGAGACCCAATACGCTCTCTACGGCCGTCCTCATTGCATCTTCTTCCAAGCTGTTCCCCATTCTTATGCTCATATGGAGCTATGATATCCCCATTGCGACAAAGGTCGTGGGGTGGGCAGTGAGCTTTAACATTGTGGAGGTCCTCACCACAATATTGGACTGTGGATACCCTAGGGCTATTGTGATGACGGGCGTCGCAGAGCTGCTCAAGATGGTCGTGTGCGACTATACATTCGCCCGGTTGATCCATTGGTACTCTGGTCTGCCAGTTGATACACCTGCATTGTAATTGGAACAAGGGCCCGAGGGCTGGCCCTCGACTACTTTCACTTACTTCATTATCCATCCGAACTATCTTACGTTCATTGTTGTTACAATGTAGTTACAGATGTTACTACGAGGGGCTGCAACCGGGGAGCTGCCGAGAACTCGACATAATTATGGAAAATCCCCTCCTTTTATAGACAATCACCATGGCATGGCCCATGTTGTGCCATCCGCATAGTTTTTTGATCGATTAATTTTTACAAATTTAAGGAGATCTGGGTTAGCCATGAGAGCTCGAGAGCGGGCCCTCGAATACACATTTGGTCACAACAATAGAGTAGATACAAGTATAACATTAGTATTACGCGGTCTATTCCCATTCTTCGAATCGCATGCGGCGGCGGCGAGTACCTTCGCTGTTGGCGAGGATGACTTCATCGCCTTCGATGCCGATCCAGGGGCCGTCTAAAGGTCGGGTTAGGTTAGGATTAACGTAGGTCTGGAACCGTTCACGCTGTTCGTCAAGGGTCTTGCTCTGAGAACGGGCCCGGAGCAAGCCCTGGCTCGACGAAGCAGTTTCTTCAAGCACCGAAGCGGCGCTGTTAGACCCCGAGGTCTCAATGCCCCGGAGGGCAATGTACTTGAGCAACGGGGCGTAGTTGTCTTCAAAGTTGTACCAATATGCAAAAATAATGAACGGAAGCGGCGTGAGTGTCGTAGCAAGGTAGTACGCATGCTGCAGCGCCAAAATCCCCGCCATGGCGAGGTGGAAGATGACAAGCCCGAGACAGATTCGACGGAAAATAAGAGGCCAAGCTCGTCCTGTCGAGTGCTGTGGGTGCACCATGGAGTACATGAGCTGGTACTTGTAGGTAAAGTACCCGAAAATAAAGTATAGCGTGCCAAATGCCAGTATTTTGGACGAAATGACACTATAAAGCAGCACGATAATGAAGATTAGGATCGGCTGGGGCAGGTGGATGCCGTAATTGAAAATTACCGGACGGTACAGCTCACGATAGTCTCGAGGGCTGCGAGCATGCGCAGCAAACAGGGGGAGTCGCACAATGGACCCAATTTGTAAGAGTCTAAATGGGAACATGCCAATGCCCTGTAGTATGATGAGGTCCACGTAGAACAGAGACAGGTTACTTAGCGTCCTGGCCAGCTTATAGGCAATTTGGGTCGTATCTTTGAGGTAGGCCCAGTAACTCGACGCTCCGACGGTGAACACGAGGAACATGTTGACAAACACATAGAAGAAATTCTTGCTGATAACAGAAAGCTCCACTTCTCCGTAAGACACATACCCTTGCAACGTAGACAAGTAAACGTAGACATACGGCATGATAAAGTTGAACAAAGTATACACCAATGGCGGCAAGATACCAGTAACGAGAGTGTGCGCCCACGGAGATTTCTCAAGCAACGCAGCAAGGCCAGGCCAGAACCGCTTAATGCTTTCAAACTCGAGGAATTTGGTCAGCGAATAAACAGGGTACACCATGGCAACGCTGACAATGGCGATGGCCACTGTAATAGAGTACATTCGCGCCACCCTCTCCCGAGGGGACATGTACAAGTTGCGCCACACCACATCGTGAGGTGCTGGAGCCGTAGTAGCCAACAATTTGTGTGGAGCCGGATCAAGCAGGGCTTGGGCAGTCATTTGGGCAGACGCGACTGAATCCATTGTCACGAAGGCGGTTCCCGTAGCTGCGAACCCGACATTGTCCCGGATATACTTGATCTTCTCATCAATAAACTCGAGCTCGTTGGAGTACTTATCAATGACGTCTACTCGCTGACGCGACCACCACCGAACTCTCTCCATGGGGCGATTGTATGCATGGGTACCCCGTAGCTGAAGAGTTCCGTTGGTGGAGGCCAACAGCGATACATGCTCTTCTTCATCGCTTGCACTGGTCGCTAGGGAACTATACGACTCCGCCATAGGAATTCTTTCCTCTTCGGTAGTATGGGTATTGACCCACGTAGGCCCCAAGTACTCCGACCACGCCCTTTCGAGCTTGCGAATAACCTTATTCCGTTGGTCAAACAGCGCATCAAGCTGCGCCCAGTTGCGACACAAGTTAATCGATCGCACAGTACCGATCCCCAAAGACTCAATGTGTTCCTTTAGGGCCTCAGCCGTACGGAGGTCCTGAGTGATGCCAGAAAGTCGAATCGTTCTATCGGTGATCGAGTTCTGTCTCCCGAGATACTGCTGACGAACTCTGATAACTTTGAGCGTCTGTCTAAGCAAAAATACCAACGTGAGGATCGTAAACACATAGGTGAATACGACATAGACCCACAAGTACCCGTCGTAGTCTTCGGGATCAGGTGCATCGTGCTCCACAGCCTGCCTTTTAAACAGCATAAAGTATCCATCGTCATCGTCGTCATCGTCCCCCTGGTCGTAGTTGCCAGTAAAGTGGAGCCGGATGGGCCCGATGATCGTGACGGCACAGAGAGTGCAGATGGAGAGCAGCTGGATGCTCATTTTGAAGAAACCAAGGAAGACAAACGCATCCAGCCCAGCATGTTCCAATACGTTTTCCTCAGAAATATCATATAAAGATTTGATCCATCCGAACAGTGAGTTGCTGAGCCGCGGGAGGCCCTTATGGCGAGATCTCCGGGCCGCATAGAGGCGGGGCAGCTTGAATCGCAGAACTGAGAAACACCCCAGGGCAGACACACCCAACACCGCCGCAATTAGGATCTGAGTACTCAGCACCCGCTGGTCCGGAGGCTTATACACCTGACCATCGTCCGGCGGCATCATTGCACCCTCGTTCTATTCACTCTTAGGGGCTAAGATTTGTCGTTCTTTAAACCCCCCATGTCCCACATGGCGATAGGGGGGTCAATATTCGCGCGCGCGAGAGCAGGTTCAGCCGTGCATCTACCCCTGCAGCCGCACACAAGCCGCACTATTGCTTGGTTTAGACACATGCAAGCTATACTACTACACAGAGGCATATGGCTTGGAGATAATACATCCAACCATAGGAACTTAAGGACTAATCCAGAAATTGGTGTCATTGCCCAGTTACGTTATTTGGCGATTCTGGCTAGACTGAGGTAATTTACATTAAAAGTTATCGGGTGTTAGACGATATATATACAATAAATATAATCTATTCATCTTTGAGATGGATGAAGTTGCAATCATTACCGTAGTTGCATCGCCCTTTGCGGAAGAAGGCACACGGATGGCGGTGTTTGTACCCCGGATTGGTGTCGTGGGCGACATCGGGGCGCACGTCGCGCTTACGAAGCTCTAGAATATGGGCCACCGACTCCTCCGATAGCGGAGCGTCATTTGTCGGGCCATGTGGAGCATTTGGCGGCGGGCTGTTGTTGGTCCGCTGGTTGAGGAACGAGTGCATCTGGGTAATGTCGAACGGAGGAGGCGGGCCAATGGCTGAGTTGCCCTTGTTCGCATTAATTAACTGGGTAAGCATCTTCATAGCTTCTTGAGCATCGGGAGTACCTGTCATACCGGTCGTAGTAGGTACATAAGGGGCAACAGGAGGGGGCGCTGGGGCTTCAGGGATTGAGGGTAGCGGCTCCACGCCTGTCGTCGCAATGTGTTGCAGGAACCCGTCCATAAGCGGATCTTTTGTGATGCGGTCGGGGAGAGTCATTATGACCGTATCATTGCGAGTCTCTTTGCGCACCTCAGGTTCGTCTGGCGAGTCTGGAGTGTCTGTACGCACGAAGCTCTCACTCTGGCGCTGCAGTTCTGCCTCGGCGGCGGCGCTTTCTGGAGCGACTTCACCACCACGCTTAATAGGCATCTCGCGCTGCGATTCTGATGCCTCAAGCTTGGGTGGATCATACCAGTCAATGGACTCCACTGGTGGGCCCGTGTTCTCTGCGGCCTCCTTGTGGAGGGAGAGTGCTTCCTCGTGGTCGAGGTCTTTAACATCACGCAGTCGCTTGCGGGACGATATCTCCTCGGGGAATAGTTCAAAGTACTTGATTTCCACAAGGTTCTCGTCTTCCTTCCAGTGCACGGTCTTGGTAGGCTTGTCGTTTGACTTGTCTTCTTCCTTCTTGTCTGCTTCAACCGGAGAGCTTTGCTTAAGCGGGCCTCGTTTTACGGTTTGCAAATGAGACGCAAACGAATACGTATTAGCGGGTTTCTTAACAACTTTTGTATCCTTTGCCTCCATTGCAGATGAATCACGCTTTTTGGAGGCTGTTGAAGTGGTGTTGGCTGCCGTATTCTGCTGAGCATTTTGGAGCGACTTGAAGAAATTGGACTCGTTGGTCTGTTTTTGGGCAGACGCAATGCTGAGCTTGACTGGATTCTTATCAACGGGAGGAGTATGCCGCGAAGTAGTGGTGGCCTTTGAGGGTATCCTTTTCATTGCGGATTGAAGAGCGCGGGTAGCAAGCTTGGATGTTAAAGTGTCTCCCTTCTTCTCCAGAATATCAAGGACCACCTTGAGTTTCAAGTCGTGTAGATTCTGTTCCGTGAACGGAATGTGTGCCAACGCCTTGAGCGCCGATTTCGCCGAGTCGTAACGCTTCTTCTTGATCATGGCAGCTATCCAGTTACGCATCCGGCTTAAAAAGTGGTTCGCATTGCGGAATTCAACCCAGAACCGCGATGTCACAGACTTGTCGGCCATGTCAAATGCTACCTGGATCTCGTCTGGATCAGTAGCACCAAAATTCTCTTTGCGGCAGGCAAGGATGGTCTTCTTGAACAGTTCCACGGCGGTGCCCATGCCCCCTCCGGTACGTTTTTTGAGCAGCGCATAGATACGCTCTCGCATGACGGAATTGGGCGATTTTTTGGCGAGTGCCTCACGCTCCTTTTCGGAGAAGACAGCCCGGTCAACGTCCTCAAGCGTGGGTCCCTCTTCTTTCCGGGGCTGTGACTGCGGCTGGGGCGGTGGGGCGGCTGGGTGCGGCTGAGACACCAATGCCGATGGCGCCGCACTCTTTGCCGACTGTGGCTTCGCCGCAGGAGCAGGCGACTTGGAGGACCACTCGGCCTCAATAACTACCTCGTCGTCTGCGTTCTCCTGGCCGTCAAAGTGCCTCGGCAAAAACTCCTCGTACTGTGCCACCGGGACGCCAATTGGCGCGGGCAGCGGTATTTGGCCCCCTCCGGCACTGCTCATAAACCCCATCATCCCCATATCCGGTCTCATTGCAACTGGAGCTGGCGCCATGCTGACGGGGCGATTCTCGGACCACGCCTGCGGGTATTGCTGCTGCTGCATGGGGGCACTGCTGGGGGTGGTGCTGGACGGTGTATGATTATTATTACTGTTATAATTAAAGTGAGGACTAACACTAAACTGGTGCAGCCCATGCGAATTATACGGCATACCCAGCATCTCAGGCTGGTGATGCAGCGCGCCGGCCAGGTAGCTCGTGTCAAAGGGGGGATGGTGAATGCTATACTGGTTACCATTGTTAAAAGGAATTGGCGGTCGCACCGATCCCATCGCGCCATACGCCATGGGCGCTTGTGGAACAGTGATCCCGCTCACCGGTCCAGAGACCGGCGGCGACTGAGCGTTGGGTGAGGGCTGGGGCGGGTTCTGCTCCCCTTGAAGCGGCCGTTTCTGGAATTGATGCCCATCGAAGAAGATAAAATTGTTGTTTTCCATCTCCACCGACCATCAACGCACGAAAACAGCGTGCTTACAGGATTACAAAGATACTCAAAGAAAAGATTTTCTCCCCTGCCCCTTTTACTTGCAAAAAGTAGACCACCGCTCAAAGACTACAGAAGAAGACAAAAATTTTTACAGGCACCCTTTCCGGACCCAGAATGAGCAAGAAAAAAAAAGCCGAGTGCTGCTCCTACTACTCTTATACCTCTTAACGACCCGGTCTCAAGCCAGGCTGCAGTGTGACAAGTCACTAGTGTATTTGGTAGAAGAGACACCCGCTTGTACAAGGTTGGTGGGTGGTGAAGCGACAGGTTCCTCACCTAAAATTTGCCGCGTATTTCTCAGTCCGCATCCCACCCGCAAAAACGGGCACCACCCATGCCACCATACCACTGGAGGGGCCTCGCGAGCACTGTCCGAGATCAGACGATGGGTTTAGCGCATTCAATGGAGGTGAACTTGGGGGCTGCCCCAAAAACTTCCCAGGCGACGCTTCGCATTGAGCCTTCGGCACCAGTAATTGCACGAGGACTGATGCGAAGTATCGCTAGGGGGGGATATAGGGGGACTAGTTGTAGCCGTCAACCCCCTGAACCAGTTGATCGGCTGTTAAGAATGTTTCTTTGCGGAATAAAGCCTATACTTCCGTAGTGATTCATTAATGTCGGGGCATTAATATCGGGGTGCGCCCAGATGGGCACGGCTGAAACAGATCAGCTATCAATGGAAAATATTTTCCAGATCGCTCAAATCTACGTGCTACTCATATAGACAAAAAAAATGCTAAAACGAGAGTTTTTGGCAGGCTGTAGGCCTCTGGCGAGGCTCTGCGCCATACGACCATTCAGCGTTTCCGCGGTGGCGGCCCGGGACTACGCTAGGCGAGAGCCAAGGAATGACAACCGGTCCGAGAACCGGTACGAGAACCGGTACGGCAGATATAACCGTAACACTAAGCAACATTTCAAGAAGGGCAACAAGTTCGCTACTCGAAATGACAATAATCCTGATCTCCAGAGGAACCGGGTGAGCCTCAGTGGCAAGGAGGGGGACGGGCTCCGTGGAATGGAGGACTATGTTGTGAATACGACGGATCTGGAGTCCCTATCATGGGAGGACATGAAGTCGTCTGGAGAGAACGAAGACACTAGCTTCTCCGGGGTGGATACTCTCCAGCTCGCTGAGCACAAGGTCGTGTCGCGGGTTTTGGTGAATTCTTTGCATTACAATCGAAAGTACACTCAACTCACCCCAGTTCAGGCTCAGACAATTCTGCCCATTTCCACTGGTCGAAGCGTCGTCGTGCGGGCTAAAACTGGTACTGGCAAGACTGCCGCGTTTGGTATTCCATTGCTGCAGAAAGTCTACGAGGCTAAGCAGGAGGGGGTTATTGGCGTCAAGGCGCTCATCATTTCGCCAACTCGAGAGCTTGCCCAGCAGATCAGTGATGAGTTGTGTGCTATCACTGCGTACGGCAAGTTGAGAAACATTCGAACCATGTGCTTTGTTGGTGGGTTGTCTAAGCGGGTCCAGGTCTCCTCTGGTCTTGCTTCAAACCCAGTGGACATTGTTGTTGCAACCCCAGGCCGACTCATTGACATTCTGCAGGACCGTAGTGCGCTTCAGCATTTCTCCGGTATCTCCATGAAGGTTCTGGACGAGGCGGACCGGCTGTTGGATATCGGTTTCAAGGCGGACCTCAACGAGATTGACTACCTCATCAAGCAGGTCCACTGTGGCAAATTCCAGACTCTGCTCTTCTCGGCGACCACTGATAAAAATGTCATGGCCTTTGCCCAGGAGGAACTTGGCAAGGACAAGGTAGAAATCGTTGACACTGTTTCCAAGGATGAACCATTGGCTCAGGAGCTTGTTTCTCAGCACTCTATCGTGTGCCGAAACTGGGCCGAGGTCTATGCAGCCACGGCTCAGTCGATCAAGGATGAGTTCCAAGCTGCTAAGCAGAAGAAGGAGGAGAAGGCTGTTGAGAAGGGCGAAAAGTCCAATTTCAAGGCTATTGTGTTCTTGCCTACTGTCATGCTTGTCAAGCACTTTGGTGCCGTTATGACCGATCTTATGGAGGAGGACTCGCGACGAATGCCCCGTGTCTCTGTCGTACATGGCCAGCAGACCCAGAACCAGCGACAGCGATTCACTGACCGCTTCCGAACCTGCAACGATGGCATCCTTATCACCACCGATGTCGTGGCCCGGGGCATGGACTTCCCTAATGTTACGCATGTTTTCCAGATGGGTACCACCGGCGAGGTGTCCACCTATATCCACCGAATTGGACGAACTGCGCGAATCGGCCGAACTGGCAAGTCTATCCTCGTCCACACGCCACAGGAGCAGGCGTTCTTCAAGTCTCTTCAGAAGCACAACATTAAGATGGAGTCCAAAACGCAGTTTGAGCCGGTAAACGCTGCTGACACTGCTGAACTCATTACGGAGTACTCACCAAATGCTGTTGCATCTGATGAGTTGGAACGGCTCTATCACTCATTGTTTGCTGCATATGAGCCACTCAAGAAAGCATACAACATGAATGGGCGACAATTCGTTCGAGACCAGCAGGAGTTTGCTGCTCTCATTGGTCTCGAGGACGCCCATCTCGGTCACTCACAGCAGCGAACTTGGCTTCGTGGCCAGGGCGGAAATAAGCGAACTAACAATGGTCGTCGGGCGAAGAAGCAATTTTGGTAATGGTTAATTTATTCATATTATTATTATCTTGTACATAGTTATGAAATGAATCTCTCTGTAAATACCCCGACTTGTTGATTCGATTAAGGTATGCTAGCCGAACTACAATACAGTAATGGTCTACCAGTACATTGACTTGGCTAGCTGCCCAACCATTCACGGTCCATATACCATGCCGAACCCGATTGGACTGCGATCAGGCTTCCCAGTTCGCAAGGGGACTGTCCATTTGATTCGTTTTTTACACCAATGAGGATGTACTTACACAGTGCACCTGGCAATTCGAAAGGTCACCGCGAAGATCTCGCCGGGAAGTGGTCTCTGCGGTTTAAAACGGAATTTTTTAAATCCATCAATCGTCATATCACTTGGCATATTACCAAGTACTGGTATCCAATCTTTATTTAATCTCTAGCGGCAATTTCCAGTCCTAACTTGATACCTCCAATGCTACCACTGTAACAGTAGTTTTGTCAGGTGCTACCCTACAACCATCAACACAATGGCATTACCAATTAAAAAATAGCTCTTTAAGTTGGCAATAAGTTAGGCATTGGTCCCTGAATAGAACATGCCTGCCTGTCAGATTGACTATAATCTCACACCTGTCTCACACTGTCTCGCTTATGGGATCAGGCCGTCCTCTCATATGCCTATAGGACGCTAATTAATTCAGGCAGCTGATATGCCGGGTAATTTGTTTGCTCTCGTCAATCGTCATGCTGAGGGGAATATTGTTAATTCTACCGACATAGAATGTTGGAAGCGCCGGGTACGCCGTTTACAGCAGCGCACTCTGTCTCACGATGCTACAGACCCTCTTTACACAGCTCAGGGCAGAAAATTGGTGCAAACTCCTTGAAATTGTTCTGCTATAAACCTTTGACAGGGAAACTAGTTAGGATTGCCATGGTATACGCTACGCCACTATACGGCCCTTGCCATGTGCGGCTGCCAGTAGAAGTATGGATAGCTGTTATTGAGTACCTTGAGGGTGGCCCTTGGAGCTTATCGAAATATAGATTGGTTTGCCATCAGTTTAACAGCATTATCACGCCCCTTATCTGGGAGAATATTTCATTTTCTTTTCTGAAAACTTATGATCTTAGTTATTATGATAGTGCCCATAATGTTCTACCTTGGATTCCAGCAAAAGATATTTGGGATTCATATACCACTGAAAGCACATTAAAAGATAAAGAGTCTCATACGATGCTGACTCTGGTGGAGATTGTTGAGCAGGCTTTGGATAATAACCCCAGCGGCAGTATCGCAGATTTGATGGAGTGTATCGTCAAGTTGTACTACTCTCGCGGTATATACAATAGCATCATTGCTGAAAACCTACGGCTTCCCAGTAAGTCAATGTTGGCTCAGATAGAAGCGATAATGCAGTCTAATCAAGGTTCAAATCGAGTACGAGTAATAGCAGAAGCAATTACCAAGATATTGAGGGGCCCTATTAAAATGCCCATGGTTTGTTTCCGATTCAAAGGATGGAGACTCAAGTATGCCCCGGAGATCATTGATAAGAACTTTAAACACATTCGGACTCTTACCATCATTGGTGAATATAGAGATACGAGAAATGCGGAATGGTACAGCTACGTTGTACAGATGATAAAACGACTCGGCCAAGCCCCTAATCTTAAAAGAGTTGAGGTGTCAAATTTTGAAGTTGTGCCTAGGGATGAGGAGCTTAGGGATGCCCTGTTCGCTATATTTAAAGACCGGAGGAATGTTCTTTTTAAGCTGAGAGGATATTCTCCAGGTGATGAGATAGCTCATTTCCTGGAAAGGCTTAAAACGTGGGACTCACCTCGAACGTCGATTTCGCTTGAAGTACACGGGCTACCAAGCGGAAGTCCAAATATTGATGCACTTGATTCACTCAAGATGCTTCACATAGAGACTGATCTCATTATCGGCAATCATGATAATCCTCTAAGGTCATTAGAGGGCTTAATACGCTTTCGGGGTATTTCCCACTTGGAGCTCTATCTCGATGGGAGTCTGAACACTGGCTTGAATGGAGTGCTCTACCTACCTGATCATATCTCTCACCTCGCCGTGGTTGGTAACGATTGTGAGGAGCCCCTATCAGGTAAGATAATTGGTAAGGGTGTGAAGGTCTTCAAATTGTCAATTTATTGCGGGACGGCTGGACTTACCTTTGACCTACCATCGATAGAGGTGCTCGATATTGCAAAAAATCTCTCGATTGTTGATGTACTGATGACAATGCCTTTGGTGATTGTTTGAGAC
>JAKTQL010002517.1:3263-38153 GCA_030558815.1 Blastobotrys malaysiensis
ATCAATGGTAAAAAAGTTTCAAGGCCACAGGAACACCCAGATGAAGCTGAACGGATTGGCGTTTTTCGACCAGGACAACCGAGTTGCTATAAACGGGTCGTCGAGTTCGTACAGCTCCACACTGGTAATTTCGCCCTCAACCAGGCGCCATACCCGTAGTCGTTTGCTCAGCTCAAACCCGCCAAACCCGCCCACGCGTCGTTCTAAACTCTTAAACTTGGACACCACCAACACCATGCGCAAACAGAGTTTTTTGGCGTGGTATCCAGCGCGTAAGAGCCATTTGGAGAGCCATCCCACCAGCACCAGGCCCGGAGCGACTTCAATAAAGCGCGACAGCAACGACCCCACTACATACCTCACAATACGTGCCCTCCGCCCTCTGTGGGGGAATTCCTCCTGTCTATCAAGACCCTCGCCAAAGCCTTGGTGGTGACGATGATGCTGTGCTCGTACACTGACAAGGACTACAAAGGTCAAGAGCTCTACGATCCCCACCGCGAGAATGCTTCTCAGCACATCGCACATCCATACGGTACAGTTTCTCCGCGGACGCTCGAACCGTCGCGCAACCACTAGCGGAACCAGCACTAGGAGCAAAAGCGACAGGTGGGCACCCGACGCCGTCAGAGAATCAACCGAGCTGTTCTCCGCGGCAGCCAAAGCATCGTACCTCGTTTCACTCATTCCGCATTGTATCGCTTCGAAGGGAGAGATATAGAAAATACTTCAGAACTGGAAAGGGTTAGGTTCTTATCTGGTCTGCAACCCGCCAGTTTGTAAAGTGGTCCACCTTAGGTCCGGGTCCTACCGGCGTGGCCAACCAGCGGGGCGTGAACTTCCCCTCCTGTAGGGCCGCATCGACTCTGTGCGACATGCTACACGGGTGCTTCATTGGGGCTGCATAGACTGCAAAACCATGTATCACTTAATCCCGGCTCAAGTAACACTTATTACACCTCGCTGTCGGTTCTTTTTTTTTTTTTTTTTTCCCTGAGAAGGGGGGCATTTTTTTTTATTCAGCCAAACCACTTGATGATATAGTAGAAACAGACGAGCATGATGATGATACCGCCGTAAAAGATCCACTTGTCCTGCATCGCCCGTCGCTCCACCATCCGTATGGTATCGGCCGAGATGCCGAGGGTGGTTGCCGTGGAGACAATCGAGCGATGGGTTCGACGAAGCACGTCGCTCTGCGAGCCAAGGTCCCCGAGAATGGCTCGCCCCCGCTCAATAAAATCGTCGAGTTGATCCCCCGCACGGCTTAGCGTGTCCCGCTCGCGGGACAATCCCTCCTCGCGCGAGCTCGGCGGCCGGTAGCCGTACGGGTTTTCGGGGGTTCCAGCCGCACCCGCCGCATCTGGTGTGGCGGCATTGGTCGGGTGGCGCTGCCGCGCAAACAGCTCCTGGCGCGAAGTTTGCAGCACTGATTCTTCGCGCTGGCGCTTTAGCCGGGTCAATTCCTCCTTGGCTTCGTGTATCTCGTTACGCAGCTGTTCAATGCGCACCTGGGCCTTTTGCTTCTTCTCCTCAACCATCTCGTTGCTCGCAGCCCGCGAGTAGTCCTCGACGGTCCGGGTTAGCGCGGTTACGGTGGCCGAGATCTGGCCCTGGAGTGATAGTGGTGCCTGTTCGGGATCAGCTGCAAACGAGTCGAGATCTCGTCTCAACGCTTGGCTCTGCTTCAGCGCATGGTTATATAGTGAATTCTACATTTCAGTTCAGTTAGTATTACATCCATGTTCAATTGCATCCTCGGAATCTTACCATTTTCCTGCCGGGGTGATTACGCTTTGGCTTGTGGTGGTCTGTTACTCTCGTTACGGAGACACGTAGCCCCTATCCGCGACTGGGGGAAATTTTTTGGTTTTCCCGACTCCTAATCGCGTGCGCGGGCGCAATTGGGAGATTTGTGCGGCTTACCGAACACCGCCGGTGCGGCTTTGGTGCGGCTCACGATACAGCTAGAGCATGGCGGCAACAGCGTTGATATCAGACTCGGAAACATGGGGCATCTCCCGGTACAAGCTCTGTAGCATTTCCCGCACCCGCTCATGACGGCTCGGAGAAGCCATTAGCTCTGGCGCATGGAGCTCCCCTGATAGCTCGTCCAGGTAGTTTGCTAGTCGCTTACAGGTAGCCTCTATCGTCAAGCTCCCGTCCGAGAAAATTCTATCACAAAATGACTTGATGTCGTACTCAGACAACAATGTTTGCAAAAACCACTTTTTCATTTGGTCAATTGAGGTCGCCAGTCCCCGGTTCCGCTCGTCAGAGTCGTCGCACAGCCATTTGTGCGGCATCCGCGACTTGTTCTTCACATAAGGGCCAAACCGCCCGTTGCCAAAGCAAATATTGAGCGTCACTAGCCCGCCAGACCCACGCTCCCACGACTCTCTAAATGATAGAAACGCTAAGCCGACATAGAGCATAAACCACTCTCGCAGGTTCACTCTCGGCTGCTTGCCCTTCTCAAACCGGGGGATTTGGTCCGTTGTATCTAACAATGTTGACATTACACTCACCAGAGGATGGATCCCCGTGAGAAGCGATAGCCCCCCCTCCCGGAAGAAGTCATCTCTCCTCCTCAGCGTCTCAACGATGTACCGCCCGTTCTCTGAGACCGCTGATTTGGCAACATCCTTGTCAATTTCCAACACAGAGTTCACATTGTACGACTCGAGATAGGTCATGGACTGATGATACTCGAGGAAGACCGGCTTGGTGATCTCGTCTGGGGGGTTGTCCATGTTGACACAAAAGGCGTACGCCAGCCGGAACACGCGATATCGCTTCGGACAACTGGGCGCAATGTCCCTCCGGGCCGCCAGCTCTTTCCACTTGTCAATGCGCCGAGCCAACGCGAACAATTCGCGGGCAACAACTACCAGCGGCGCGACCTTGTCAAGACCAAACCCCTGGGCCGGGGTATACCCGCGAAGCACCGGGATCAGGATCCCCAGGGCCGTGTGCATCACTGCGTCAAGCAGCTGGAGTACTTGAGCATCGCGTGACACGAACTTGCTCATGCTCTCTACACGGGGTATATTTGTCGTCACGGCCTACTATCGTATAATTTTCTGTTTCACCTCCGATCACCACCCGACATTGCGACTTCGCGGTGCCAGGGGGCGACATTGCGAATTTGCAACATCCCGGAAATGTGACCACCGGAAATACACGGTTAGCCCACTACATTAAACCTATACATATAGAGCCCGGGATATATAGGGACTCACTACGTAATGGAACCGGGCAGTAAGAGTATCGGAGCAACGGTCGGAACGGTCGTGCCGAGCAGAGATCAATCTCCGACGAGCCTCTCCGACAGCCAGCTAGACTCTCCGCTTTCCAAGGTACATAAGTACATAGAATAGAATACCCGTAAAATATGCTCCGAATACTCGGAACACACGGTCGACGGTGTTACTCTACGCACCACCCGATTCTTTCCAGACTCCAGTCCCACCCTCAAGACAAGACTGCCATCCGACATGTCCCGTCCGGGAATGAATACAACTACGGTCAATTGGTGGAGGAGATTGGGCGATGGAGACAGGTGATCAGAGAGGTCAAGACGGAACGGACCGTGGCCATCATGGGGGAGAATAGCTTCCAGTTCGTAGCTCCGTTTTACGCCGCTCTGACCGTAAGAGACACCATTGCCATGCCATTGTGCACTAACCACACCGAGGCAGAGATCGGGTACCAACTCGAAAACTCGGGAACACGACAGATCATTACCCCCGAGCGGTTCCTGCCCAAACTCGAACCGTTCAAGGGCATTGCCGAGATAATTACCACCGAGCAAGTGGCTACTGCGGCTCACAAGCCCGACTTTGATAATGTCTCTAACAACGCAGGGTACATGCTCTATACCTCTGGCACGTCGGGCAAGCCAAAAGGTGTAGTGACCCCGCTGGAGACATTTGTCGCCCAGGCCAAGGCGCTCACTGCGGCGTGGAATATCAACGCAGACACTAATTTCCTGCAGACGCTGCCCTTGCATCACGTCCATGGGCTTCTCATCGCGACTACCCTGCCGTTACTCGCCGGCGGACGGACAGAATTCCTGTTTCCGTTCTCTCCGAGTGCCTGGGCGGATCGAATTGCAGACCCATCGCTGCCTCCAATTAACACCTATACCGCTGTTCCGACTATCTACACCCGCCTGGCGCGGCACATTCAACAGCTCGCTCCACAAGAGCGCCAGCAAGTGCAGCAAGCCATTGCCCGAAACCTCAAGCTTGCCATGTGCGGCTCAGCTGCGCTTCCAACTCCACTGAGAAACTCGTGGGACGAGGTGTCCCTGGGCCAGGTGCCTTTGCTTGAGCGATACGGCATGACGGAGACTGGCATTACCTTCTCTCAGCCGCTCGATGCTTCGAAACGGGTGCCGGGATCCGTGGGGCGGCCAGTTCCAAGCGTCGTGGCCAGGCTCGTTGACCCCGAGACGGGGAAAATCGTGTACACTACTGACAAGGCTGGTTCCGGCAAATCCGAGCCGGGGGAGATCCAACTCACGGGACCCGTAGTCTTCAAGGAATACCTCAACCGACCCGATGCTACCAAGGAAACGTTTTCCAGCGACGGGTGGTTCAAGACCGGCGACATTGCCGTAGTCGACGAGGCCCAGCAGTTCCACATTCTGGGTCGGGCAAGCATGGACATTATCAAGTCGGGCGGCGAGAAACTCAGCGCGCTGGAAATCGAGCGGGAGATCCTATCGCTTCCGCAGGTCGCCGAGTGCTCTGTGATTGGCGTCCCCGACCACGAATGGGGCGAGAAGGTAACTGCAATTGTTGTATTTTTGCCTGGTTCCGAGCTCACTCTCGAGGAGCTCAAGGCCTCTCTGCGTAAAACTCTAGCCGGCTGGAAAATTCCAAAGCGGCTCGAAGTCGTGCCAGAGATCCCGCGGAATCAAATGGGCAAGGTCAACAAGAAACAGCTCGTCAAAAAGTACTCTGTGTAACCGGTAAAACGGTTCGTATAATACGAATAATCACCAATTGGTAATTGCTACGCAACGCTGCGGGGAAACTGCCTTCCTATATCGTTCACACTTCATTATGCTACGTAAATACACTACGAGTACCCGTAGACAGACGGTTGGAAATTAATGGCCCATTTTAACATCCCCTCACGAGTGGAGAACACGCCCTGGAGTTAACGAGCCGGTAGAACACATTGGGTCTCACATGTGGTGTTTGACGGCAAGCCCCCGAACCGATGGTTTCACTGGATACCGACTACTGTATATATCAAAGGGTTTTCTCCTCGTTGTCTGGCTAACCCAAGTCGGTGGTAAAATTCCAGACCACGCTAAAGTGAACTGTAGGCGATGATAAGGAGCTGTTAGGCTTCGATATATATGAGTTATCATTTGTACAATACATTGTATAGTAGTTGTGTTGGCTGGTGGTGCCTATGGACGATAAGTTGTTCAGTCCGCTTAGGCTGACGGACCAGATCAGCCTCGACCACAGAGTCGTTCTGGCGCCAATGACGCGGTATAGATGTGTCGACCGCAAGCCTAACTCTATGGTCGCACTCTATTATGCTCAACGAGCCAGTAAAAGGGGCCTGCTCATCTCTGAAGCAACCTTCATCACGGCGGAGTGTGGGAGCCATCCGGATACTCCGAGTATGACTCCGGAGACGGTCGACGGATGGAAGAATGTGGTATCCTCAGTCCACGCAAAGAAAGGGTATATATTCGTCCAGCTAACCCATCTCGGACGCATTGGGGCAGGGAGGTTTATGCACCAAAAGCTTCCTCTTTCGAGCTCTGCAATTGGACTCTCGTCACTTCCAAAGCACGTTGACGAGAGTGGACTTATTAACGAGCACTTAGTGCCCAAGGAAATGGATTATTCGGACTTGGTTGTCGTCCGAGAAGCATTTGTACAAGCAGCCAAGCGAGCAGTGTTGGAAGCCAAGGCGGACGGCGTGGAGATCAACGCCGGTATAGGGCACCTGCTGGAGCAGTTCTTGGCCGATAATGTAAACAAGAGGCGCGATGATTATAGTGGGTCCCCAAAGAGAAGGCTGAAATATCCGCTTGCGGTTATTAAGGCCGTGTGCAACGCGATTGGGGCCTCCAAAGTCGGAGTAAAGATCACACCTTTCTCCAAGCTCAGCGAAATTAATGACTCCAACCCATTAGAGCATTGGAAGTATTTTGTTTCCGAACTTGATAAGCTGGGTCTAGCGTATATCCACATGGTCGAGGCTGGGCATCACATCAAAATCAACGACGATATATCCAAGGTGGCAACGTTCCCAGGGAACCAGGAACACCACTCTTTGGAGCCAATTGTCAAAATGGCCCAGAAAACTCCTGTCATCAGCGCGGGAGGATGGACAGATGACAACTTCTTTGACGTTGTTGCCGACGATTCGTACTATAGTGGTAAAATCTCGGCATTGGCATTTGGCCGATGGTTCATTAGCAATCCTGACCTGCCTCGACGGTTACAACTGGGGCTCCCATTGGCGCCCTATAACGAGAGAACAATCTGGAAACACGGTTCAGAGGATGGGTACACCACCTATCATTCTGTGGCATGATAACCGCGATTCTTTTTATATAGCTCATGAGACACGAATTGTACTTTCAATCACTTGGTCCAAAGCGACTCCAAAACTTTAGCCTTCAACACTCCAAGCCTTTTCCCGTTCCACAATGCAAATGTATATAATGCGTTACTTGTACATTTTTTTGTATTCTCCAGGGGTCACCAGTTTACCAGCACCTTTCTGGAACATGCCGATTCGCTTCTTGCGAGCATTCTGCTCTAACCGCCGCAACAACTCTTCATTACCGTCAAACTCACACCCAACCTTACCCTCATACACCATCGCCCAACCGTTCCGCGCCATCTCTACGCTCACGTCTTTATGCCCTGTCCACGTCCATACCTCTGCCGATGCAACAACTCTCGAATACTGGTCTCTAGCCAGCGGCTTGATCCTGATCCGCCGGTTGTAGATATACCCTCTCAACCACGCCAATGCTTCCGCGGAGAAGGGTTGGGCAGGACGACCAAAATGCGCACACTCTGGGGCGTCAATACCATTTAGCCTAATGTGAATAGTCTGTCCAGTAAGCTCTCCTCGTTTCAGCTTGGTTACATCGGGAGCATGCCTCAGCCATCCCCAGCCGCCAAACACGCCACCAGGAGTATGGTAAAAGTGAAAGTTGTCCGCGTCTCCAACAGATGTAACTCTCCCTAACATGGTCCGCCGCTTAAAGAAAGACTCTGGTATCTTTGATGCATTTGGTACTCTCCGGAAGAGCGATCTGTAGAGGTAGAAGGACGCTATAAACGTGCCGGTGAGCAGTCCGGTGGGGACAAGTACCTCGGGATTCAGAAAGCTCCCTATGCTGAGTCCTTTACTCTCGCTGGTGCTGCCATTTATGGGTGCCATATATCCGTTACCCGTCAAGATCAGTTTTTGGATGTGGATCGGCTGTCTGTGGGGGTCCCAACATCATCCAATGAGATCTCGCTGACCCGCATTTACATTTTAATTTTTGAGGTTTATATCACAATTGTTTGCAATAACGTTTCGTGTAGTAGTGTTTGAATTGTTCTTTATATTGCGAGCTCTTGATCTGGTTTATGGCATCTCGGGATTAGTTATCTGGCGCCGGTACTGTTCATTGTAGAATTGGAATATACCACAGTTTGCTTCCTTTTTATATTAGAAATTATCCAGAATTCTATTACCTGAATCTAGGCAACTCATAAACGATTGGCTGCTTTCGCGTTAGTAGAATCACGTAAACGTCTAAATCAAGAAATCCAAATATAGTCGCTACCGTATGTATATGGGTTGTATCGGCTGGTTGGCTACCGAATAGCGTTGTGCGGCTGACATACCTCCTACACAGGCTAATTCTTTGCTGCGTGAAGCGGCTGACATATAAATACAATGTAAGTGGAGGCCAGTCCGAATATCCAGATATCCAATTCTCTCAGTAGAAGAGTGATTTTTACAACCACGTGGAGCAACATTACACCAGCTCAAGCTACATAGCCACTGGGTAGCAATTGTGGCCCTATATAGTACCGGTATTAACTGATCATCAGAATTAGAGAAGGATCGCTAGATTGTCTCCACGGCGTCCGACGATCAAAGCCAACCAAAAAAAAAAAAAAAAAAAAGTTTTGAAAGACAGTACTCTACGTCTTTCTTAAAGTCTCGATTTCTCCATATATATCATGTTAGAAGCTACTAAGAGAGTTTCTAAGACCCTATTTGGGTCTCCTTTTCGAGGCATGGTCAATGATATACGAGGACGACTGCCTCACTATACCTCGGACTGGAAAGACTCGATTAACTATCGGGTGATTCCGTCGACCATCTATGTCTACTTTACAAAGTAAGGGAACCGTTAATTTTTGAACCGGGGATATACTAACAATATTTAGCCTGTTGCCAGCGATCGCTTTTGCGCAGGACATGTTCGACAAGACCGATAATGCATATGGGGTAAATGAAGTTCTACTAGCGTCTGCTTTGGCCGGTATAGTGTTTGGTCTGCTTTCTGGCCAGCCTCTGTGCATTGTGGGCGTCACTGGTCCCATATCCATCTTCAACTACACTGTTTATGATATCATTGCCAAGCGAGGGACCCCCTATTTCCCTTTCATGGCGTGGATCTGCCTGTGGTCGATGGTTATGCATTGTGTAATCGCAGTGTTCAACTGGGTTAACTCGCTGCGATACGTATCGCGGTTCTCATGCGATATCTTTGGGTGCTTCATTTGTATCATATATATCCAGAAAGGTATCCAGATCCTGAGCCGACAATTTGGTGACGGCGTTGAGGGAGAGATCCAGGGCTATCTCTCGGTCGTGGTCGCTCTGCTCACTATGATCTTTGGCATTGTTGCGAACCTCCTAGGTACCAAATCAAGACTATTTTGGAGTTGGTTTAGAAAGCTATTTGCCGATTACGGAACTCCCTTGACAGTGGTGTTCTTCAGTGGGTTCATCCACTTTGGCCACCGAATGGCTTCGGCGAATCTCGAGAGGCTGCCAACCACCAAGTCGTTTGCTCCAACTGCAGGCTCCGATCATAATAGAACCCACGGATGGTTTATCCATTTTTGGGATATTGCTGTGGGCGACATTTTCCTGGCCATTCCATTTGCGCTGCTGCTGACCATTCTGTTCTATTTCGATCACAATGTGTCCTCGTTGATCTGCCAGGGATCCGAGTATCCACTCAAAAAGCCTGCGTCTTTCCACTGGGATTTCTTTTTGCTTGGTATCACTACTGGCGTGGCCGGTATCTTGGGCATTCCTGCTCCAAACGGGCTTATCCCCCAGGCGCCATTGCATACCCAGTCCCTGTGTGTCACGAGGACTCGTGGGGGGAGCAGTGATGAAAAAAGCCCTCAAGAATACGTTGACTCTGTCGTTGAGCAACGGTTCAGTAATACGGTCCAGGGTCTTATGATTCTGGGTACTATGAGCGGTCCACTTTTGGTAGTGCTGGGGTTGGTCCCGCAGGCAGTGTTGGCAGGGCTGTTTTGGATTATGGGCATTACAGGTCTTCTTGATAACGGTGTTATTGAGAAGATTTGGTTCATTTTCACCGATGAGCGGTACGTTGATTCCAATTACCCGCTCATGAAGTGTCGAAAACCATATCTCTACTTTTTCACGTTTATGCTTGCTCTTGGAGCTGGCGCCGAGGTCGGCATTACTCAGACAATTGCGGCAGTAGGATTCCCTGCGGTGCTGCTGTTGTTTGGAGCAGTCGGCTACCTCATGCCCAAGGTGATCCCTGAGCCAGAAATGTCCATTCTAGACTCTCCAACCGCGTCCGATTTCATTCTCCAAAACCTCCAATCCGATTCGGCCACCATTGTTAATGAAGAGGTTTACGCCAATTAATACTAACTACGCATTCAGTAATAGATTAATAATTCTACGCTTTGTTCGACATAACGGTGTTAGGGGTATTGTTCATTATAAATTAGTACATCAATCCTTGTGGCTTCGCTCGTAAAGCTCAAGGTTCAACGCGGCCAAGAAACATGGAATATCCTTTCGCTCCTTGACCCAGAAAGTGATCAGGTTCTCAAACTCCTGGGCTAATGGCGAGTCGTCAATGCCAATATATCGCATCTTGTTCGCCGGGTCGGGGATAAAGGTAAGAATGTCATCCTCCGAGGTTGAGAAAACGCTCTTGACCTTGACCTTCTTATTCGGCTGCGGATCGACCTGGTATCCAAGAAGGTTATATACAGTCTGGCGCAGGTCGGTCGCCAGTTTCTGATACACATGCGAAAGACGCTGTTTGCTCTTCTTTTGCTCCTGCACTGCGTGTTCCAACTCGATGATCTCCTCCCGGAGACGGTCTAGCGAGGTGATAGGAACCAGTCGCGTCTCGTTGGCTGTGCCAGAGCTCTGAAGCTGCTCAATCTGCTCCAACAGGGCCTCGTTTTCGGTCTTCAAGGCCGTCAGCATCTTGGTCTTGACCGCCTCATGCTTGGCGGTAGGATTGTTCTTGAGTTCGAGCACTCGCGGGGCATTAGCAGAGGCCGATTTTTCAAAGGACGCAATTTGGTGTTTCTGCACCTCAACGACGCGCTTGAGTTCGGCTACCTCGACCTGGAGCTGATTGTGCTCGTTCTGAAGGTTCTTATTACGTCTCAGCGCATCGTTGAGCCGCTCTTCACTACAAGTATCGACAATAGACTCTCGGGCCTTTCGCTTTGGCGAGTTGAGGGTCGCCACCAACCCATCACGCTGGGCCAGCTCCTTGTGGAGAGTTTCCACTTCGCTCTTAGTTGATGCAAGCAGTCCTTCGAGTTCCTTGATCCGGGCTGACTTGGATGCGTCGTAGTTGCCCTCCATGAACACCGATTCCTCGCTGTCAAAGGACTTGAGTTGTTCGCGCAAAAAGTTTGTCTCTCGTGCGGCAAGATCCTTCTGTCGCTGAAGCCGAGCTCTGCATTTAGCCTCCTTATCGAGCTGGACTTTAACTTCCTCGAGTTCCTGCTTGATCCGGGACACGTCCTGCTGGATTCCCTCTGAGCCGCCCCTGGCGGCGCTGTACTCCGCTTCAAGGCGCCCGAGACGGTCCAGGAGGTTGACCTTACCCACCCGTTCATGCATGAGAGCTCGGACCACGTCCTCTGGAGATGAAAACTTGTCGTCCTTCTCGAGGTAGAGCGCCCACCGCTCCTTCTCCTGGGTAAGGTCCATGATCTTGAGCTCGGCGTTGGCCAATTGCTGCCGCAGGTCATCCATATTCTGCAGCTTGGACTGCAGCGACGCCTTCTCCTCCTCTACCACGTCAATGACCTTCTGCTTGTCCTTTAGCACCTTGAGACTCGACTCGAGGGTCGCGATTTCGCCTTCCAGCCGCTGTGTATACTTGACCTGTTGTGCGAGCTCGCGCTGGACAACCTCAAACGACTCTCTATCCTCCTCACTGGCCGCATTGCTCATCATCTTGGACTGCAACTCGGTGATCTTCTCCTCCTGGTCTACGATAGTACGCTGTTTCGCGGACAAGTCATTGAGCAGCGACTGTAATTCGTCATTGATGCTCTCCAACGCCGCTGTAAGCGTATCCCTTTGTGATTCTACCTCTACGAGGCTCTTCTGGAGCCGTGAGTTCTCCTCTCGCGACGAGTACGTAAACTCGTCGAACTCGTTCTTCACCTGGTCGAGCCCCGAAGAAAGCTCCCGCACCGTAGCCTCGAGATCCACCTTTTCTCGCTCCAACTGCTCCTTAGTAGACTCCAATTGCTCCGAAGTCTCCCCCTGCTGCTTATACAGGAACATGCGATCCGTTTCTAGCGAGTCCGCGCGGCGGCCCTCTTCCTTGACTTTCTGCTCCAGCTCCCGGACACTGTTCTCGTACCACACCTTCTCGCGCTCGCGGTCATTGCGCTCAGTCTGCAGTTCATAGGTCAGGGCATTGATCTTTTCATTTAGCAGCGCCAAATCTTGTGAAAAAATGGGCTTTGGCGGCCGCGTAGGGGTCTAAATTTCATTAGCACACGATTCCTTGGGTATAAATCACGTACCCGCATCTCCCGCTCCTCCGGATGCTCTATAAACGGCGACGAGGATTCCATCTCCAGTGGTCTACGCGGGTCTACTGTCGTCGATTCAGAGTTTTGTGTAACCCCCCGTTGCCAGGGCAACGCGAAGGAGGACCCGGACGGGGACGGAGCTCCGATTGCGTCCCCCCCTCCAGAGAGCCAGTGAGGACGCCTTTTGCCAGCAGCAGAGAGACGGCCATGTCTACTGAAGTGTAAGGCTTTCGCGGGGCGCAGGGGCTTTGCTAACTGGGCTAGACCACGAAGTTTCAGGCTCCTGGAGGAGCTGGAGAAAGGCGAGAAGGGCCTTGGCTCCGAGTCGTGTTCCCTCGGCCTGGCCGATTCGGACGACATCAACATGACCTACTGGAACGGCACCATTCTGGGTCCTCCACGGGTGAGTCTAGTGGAACGTGAGGGTTCAATTAGCTAATTCAAGGGTAGAGCACGCATGAGAACCGGATTTACAGCCTGAGTCTTGAGGCCGGCCCGGAGTACCCGAACCAGCCTCCACAGGTCAAGTTTGTTTCCAAGATCAACATTCCATGTGTTGATCCATCTACTGGAATTGTATGTAATTGATTGTTAATTGGGGTGTGCTAACCGGGGTAGGTTAATCCAGAGCTTGTTCCGTGCCTTGCGCAATGGAAGCGAAGCAACACGATGGAGACCGTGCTGGTCGATCTCCGAAGGTATGTTGACTAGCGGGTCCAGAGGATTACTAACCAAATAGGGAAATGGCTTCTTCTGCTAATAGAAAGCTCCCGCAGCCCGAGGAAGGCGCTACGTTCTAAAATAAATAGAAATGTTATCGTAGACTATGTCAATTGCTATAGCTCGGTGATCTTCTCAAAGTCTACCTTCAAATTAGAGTCCTGGTCCGTCATTTCCACCAGGTTAGTGCGCCCTGACCCGGATACCATCCTGGCTGGTTAGTACTGGTAGGATCTGCCGGGGACTTACTGTCTAAAGTACCGCGTGAACGGCACACACACCACCTCGTCGTGCTTGAGCTTGCATTCAAACTGGGTAATCTCCGTAGGGGGGCCGTCGACTGTGTACTTGGCCTCCACCTCCTTCCTACTCATCACCACCGTAGGAGGCGCCATCGTTGGTTCGTATGCTGCCGAATTTCTCTTTTCAATCGTCAATTTTGCGTGAACTAGTGTTGGTTAATTCATCCACGTTTAACCAAGGCCAGTCGGATTGCTCGCCTATCTTCAAACCCTTCGAGGTTCTAGGGACGGAGTCCCTGCTACAGGGGGGCTGGGCCCCAGGTCAATTGACCCCGTAATGTCTTCGAGGGCCAGCCCTCGAGCTCCCGTAGTTGGGGGCGCTGCCCCCAAACCCCCATCCAGTTCGGATGTATACTCGATGAACAGATACTTATTATCATTTACTACGGGGAGTACCTGCTAAATGCGGTGAACGTGTCAGCAATGGCAGAATGGAAGCAACGGGTTGAAGGCTTAACCAGCTGGTTCCGGAAAGCTAGACTGCAATTGCATGTATAATGCCAATGTAATTCTCCGTTGTCAGTAAGTTGAATGATACTGTTTTTTATGTTGATCTCCACCGTCTTCATCTGAGGGTATTCTCTTTGGATTTCTCTAAAGCACATTGCTTACTACTCTAGTAGATAGGGCCAGTATAGGAGAGTAATAACGCATTGATTCCATCATTTTGGTAGCTCAATTATAGGCAGTAGCTACTACAGGAAAAGCTACAATCCACGTAAATGAAATGACACTTAATGTAAATCTCATAGCAGTCTATCAACAGTACCATTATCCACTTCATTTTAACCAAAACCAACGTGAATTAACGTTAATAAACTACAACATAACCTTCAACCCGCGGGTGCCCTGTTCAAGGGCCAGTTGACTCCATCCTTAGTCTACAAAGCAGTCGGTCCTTTATCCATACTAACTAAATGCTTTTCATGGACTATCCCCCAACTATGGGCGTCTTGAGTTGACCACCACAAGCAAAGTGTCGCCGATACAGGGGTATTTAGCGGGCGCGGAGGTGAAACTTCCAGATCACCATCAACCAACAATGTCCATTGCAGAGCTGTCCAAAGCGTACCCACGACCGGCCGAAGCCGGGGACTTTGCCTACGGCACTGCCGGGTTCCGTATGAACGCGGACTTGCTCGACTCGACCATGTTCCGGAGCGGCCTTCTTGCGGCGATGCGGTCGCGGTTCCTCCAGTCGCAGGTGATCGGAGTCATGGTTACTGCGAGCCACAATCCACCACAGGATAACGGTGTCAAGCTCATTGATCCACAGGGCGAGATGCTCGAGAGCTCCTGGGAGGCCTACGCCACCAAGCTCGCCAATGCGCGGTCCCCAGAGGACCTTGAGGCGGTCGTTGATTCGCTTGCGGCAGAGCTCAAAATCGACATGAGCGCCCCCGCCAAGGTCATTTACGCCCGGGACTCACGGGCCTCTGGTCCACGACTCGTTGCGGCTCTGTCTGCCGGCATCAAGGCGGTCAATGCTGAGGAAACCGACTTTGGACTCCTCACTACGCCGCAATTGCACTACTTGGTGCGAGCGCTTAACACTCTCAAGTCTCCTGGCTCCTACGGGGTTCCTACCGAGGAGGGCTACTACAAGAAGCTGAGTACTGCGTTCAAGAAGGTGTTGGAGGACACCACTGTGGCCCAGACGCCGTATTCTATTACTATTGATGCGGCTAACGGCATTGGCGGCCCCAAGATTGAGGAGATGGCCAAGTACTTGACTGGCTATGTCGACGTTAGTGTTGTAAACAACAATGCTGACAAGCCGGAGACGCTCAATTGCGATTGTGGCGCTGATTTCGTCAAGACCCAGCAGCGACTGCCCAACGGCGTGGACTCTCCAGTGCCAGGTAAGCTCTACGCGAGCTTTGACGGTGATGCGGACCGAATTGTCTTTTACTACATTGACCCAACTGACGGGGAGACGTTTAAGCTGTTGGATGGAGACAAGATCGCCACCCTTGCTGCTGCATTCCTGGGCGAATTGGTGGCTCAGACCGGCACAGATCTCAAGATTGGCGTCGTTCAGACCGCTTACGCCAACGGTTCTTCCACTGCGTACCTCGAGAACACGCTGAACCTTCCAGTCGTATGCACCCCTACTGGTGTCAAGCACTTGCACCACGCGGCGCTCGGGTTCGATATTGGCGTCTACTTTGAGGCGAACGGCCACGGTACGGTTCTGTTTGATCCAAACGCCGTTTCCACCCTGCAGTCCTTCCAGGTCGCGTCCCCGGCCCAGAAGGCTGCTATTGACAGCCTGTTGGCCTTCTCTGACCTCATCAACCAGACCGTCGGTGACTCTATCTCTGATTTGCTGCTGGTTATCGCCGTCATCGTGCTCAAGCAGTGGGGTCCTGCCGACTGGGACCAGTCCTACACTGACCTGCCTAACCGGCTTCTCAAGGTCGAGGTCTCAGACCGAACCATGTTCACCACCACCGACGCGGAGCGAAAGCTCGTTTCTCCGGCTGGTGTCCAGGGCCGCATTGATGAGCTCGTGGCCAAGTACAACCAGGGCCGCTCCTTTGTTCGGGCCAGTGGCACTGAAAACGTTGTCCGAGTCTACGCTGAGGCCGCCACTCGTACCCAGGCCGACGAGCTTGCATTGAAGGTCTCCCAGCTCGTTGAAATTTTCTAGTCTTGTATCATATCCAGCACCCCTGAGGTTTATCTGACATCTCTCCCGTGATATCTGGTGGAGGACTGGTTCCTCCATGTATTTATTAGCAGCGTAGTCTATCAGCCCTCGAGCCCCCGTGGTGCGGGAAATCCCTATTTAATGGGCCTATCTAACTCTTTCGCTTGGTGGCCTTGAGATACTCGTAGTCCTTTCGCATCCACCAGTACCACCAGTAGCAAGGAATAATAGTAGCAGCGTGCCACAACGAATGCGCATCAACTGCATCCCACATTGGAGGGAAATCAAGCAACTCAAACGCCATACCCGCTGAGATAGACACAACAATGAAGAATGGCCACAGCGCCCACGCGTTGCTCCTCTGCGATGACGGCAATTGCTCGTTCTGCATTTTGAAATAGCTTCTAAACGCATGAGCAGACCACACAATGTTCTGAATAAGCCCTACAACGACCCCAAACGCCATATTGTACGTGTAGTCCCACCGGATAAGAGTCAAGTACCCGACATGGCCCATATAAACCGCAATACAGAGCGCCGTAAGAATATTTCGAGCCAACTTGTTCTCCCGCTTGTCGAGCCGGAACACCCGCACCAATGCTGTATAAAGGCCATACAGAATAGTTAGTCCCGCGCCAAAGTAGTCGAGGCGTTCTGTGACCATAAAGTCCCGAGTGTGGAACACTGAAGACCAGAACCACGCGTTCATACCAATAAGAGCAAAAACCTTGTAATATACACCAAGGTGAATGTCGTACTTCTTCTCATCCTTGAATACTTCGCGGATCATGGTAAACCCAGTGTAGTGCGGCAGAAAGTTGAGAATAGAGAAAATCACTGAAGCCGGCTCTTGGACGCCGAAAACACGCAAGAACGGCCATTTCCCATGGAACTGAACGACCTCTTGGTTGTTCTCGAGCCGCTGGTGCGTAATACCGCGCTGACACACGTAATCGCAGTCCTGCGGGCAGTCCCAGAGTAGCAGCCTGAGATGGACTGGAATTACTTTGGTGCTGTCGCAGTCGAGGGTAATGCAATTTTGAACGCATTCTTTGAATTGGGGGAGCCTATCGCCGACTGACGCGTGGGAGACGGCGATTATCGCAGCCAAGGTCGCTAGTACCCCTAACTTCATGTTCAAGTGTCGTTTGGGATCGGTCTCCGTGATACCCGGGATACTACAGTACCATGGAGCGATGATTGCGAGGCATATGTTATACCAGTAATACTATGCTAAATGTATAATAGTTCATGAAGGAGAGTGTCGAATTTATTAGTATTTCTACCACAGGCCATCAATGGGTGTGTAATTAGTACTGGATATAATAGATACCTCATTATAGCACCAATTGGTAATGAACCCTTCCATTGTAGCCCCAAGAATGTAAGGGAGAGTTAGACATCGTTACTCTATCTTATAGCACATGATATCTCATGTATTATTTATTAAAACCGATACCTATTAGATCAATACTTATTAAAGGCGCCACTCTACAGCACCCGAATATACCAGGACGAAGTAATATCTACAGTATCGTCATGAATGTACCAAGTAGCTCAGCATATTCTATGATTTTTTGGTATTAACATGGAGTTATAGTATTAATAAGTTTTTACCTATTTGTCCATGGTTCTAGCGACTGTATGAAACCCTGTGTGAGACGTTATAAACGTTTGAAACTAGTTCCAGTCAAGTGAGTACCCCTGAGATACCCCTGAGAGTCACAACTGTAACCAATGGAAACCAATAGGTATAAGCTCTGACTTATTAGTATTTGCCATTATAAGCCCGGAGCTATAGGGAAGCTCTGGGAATCAGCTAGGGGGCTTCAAGGTACACTTGAATCAAAATTAAGTGGTACAGTACCTGGTATTATGAAAAAGAACATGTTGTACAATCTATAATAGTTTATGGAAGAAGAACTGAAGTCTCATCAACGTCATCAGCTGACGTCTTTTTTGGAGCGGGGTCTTCGTCGGGGAGCAAGTCGTTGTTAAACGTTAGCAGGATGAAGAACATGACAATGTAGATAATGATAGGAGGCATGAGGAGCAGGCGCATGGCAGAGTTGTATGCATTGGCCACCCCCTGGCGGATTGGGGTGTCCATCGAGTACTTGAGAACCAGCGTGTAGTCATTGACAATCTTATCAATCCATTCTTGGCTCATGTCGGGTAGGTACTCCTTGAGATACATGGGGTAATAGTGTCGGTAGAGGGTACCACATATAGAGTTGCCAATAATCTGGCCGATGGAACAGAAGGAGTAGAAGATGGCTGATGCCTGGCCAACATCGGCGTGGGCGCACAGAGAATGCAGGTAGACAAACGTTGGTAACGTCAACAGACCCGTGCCAACGCCGTCAACAAACTCTGCAAAGATTAATTTTGCCGGAGAGGTACCCATCTTTCGGAAATGCATAATGAGACAGAGCCCCATCCAGTGAATGACAACACCGCTAGCGATGATCCACTTGGCCCTTCGGAAGTAACGGAGTGCCATTGCCCCCGCAAACCCAGAGATAATGGAGGAGACTGTCGAGGTGACGTTTATGTCGCCAGCAGTGGTGTTGGAAAGATCGAACACCACCAACAGCCATGCAAAGAAGTATGCGTAGTAGATGAAGTATGCCATGAAATGCAACAGAATGAAGATGTAGACAATGAATAGCCGCCACTGGAGAATGAGCCGGAAGTTAATCACCGGGGTTTGGGCGTACCGTTGTTCATAAATGCAGAACGCAGATAAGAGGCCAATGCCTAGAAGTAGCAAGAAAGAAGCGCTCATATTGAATCCGCTGTCGGGCTTGGCCGCAGGGACTCCAATAAAGAGCACGAGGAGGCCGGATGCAATTAGAATGATGCCCGTCAGATCAAGCTGGGCAAATGCAGTGAACATGGAGACCCGCTGGACGGCCTGCCTTGCTTCGAGCTTTCCCTTAAACAGCACCACGAGCAATGGGACTGCACAGCATGGAAGCACAATTGCCCACGTCGCTATGCCCCACCGCCAGCTGTAGTACTCCAGCATATAAGTCGTCAGCGGAGCAGCAATGTACGGTACGAACAGGAAAGATAGGTTAGGGATCATTGTGAGGAATGCTCGATTAGCCAGAGTCGATGTATCGGCCGCAAAGAGTGCGTTCATAAACTCGAGACCGTTCTGACCGACAATGTAGAATACTTGGGCAATGAAATATACCTCAATGTTTGGAGCAGCTGCTAGAAGTACTGTACCAATCAACAGCATGGCAATTGTGATAACGTACCCTTCGAACCGTCCCAGGACGTCGGCGAGCTTAGCAATGATGGGGGCAGAGATGACGTAGAGCACGCCCTGGACTACAGAAAGGGTAGACAGTAGGGAGAATCGTGTAAAATGGGCAGTCGCATAGTTGGAATAGACGACGAGGGTCTGCATCTCAAAGCTCAGCGCCACAGAGACGAGAAAGACCGCGGACCAGGAAATATAGAGGCCCTTTTTGGTCCATGTCCGCGACACAGCCTCGATCTCAGCGACTCCACTGGTCACTTCCACAGGCATGGTATCGCGGGCTACTAGCTAAAAGATCGATGAGGGTCGGTAAAAATTTTGAGCATTTAGGTCTGCAGGGCAGGCAACAGTACTTATGGGGGCCTCGTTCGTCCATTGACGTACGTCTGCAGTTAATCAGGTGTACACGGCCCCTGATTATTATATTCTGCATGCAGACCAGTCCCCCGTTCCCACAGTATGTTTGCAGGAAATCTTCAACAATGTATGAGTGTATTGATAATAGTACTGTAAGAGCGAATGGTCGATACAGATTTGGTTTTTATGAGCATCTGCAATACCCGCAGAGGCTATACATACGAACTCTATTCGGCTTCTTCCACCCTGTTCTTATTTCTATAATAATATACCCTGTTTACCGATACGACGCGTATTACCCCCTGTTAGGTACCCCTTTAATACCGCGATGGACACGCTGACGATCTGCGCCGTTCTGGCAGCCGCATTCATCCTCGCCATTCTCCTTTTCACCGACCATTTTATCGACAAGCTCATCCGCCAAGGCATCACCATCAATATAGTCGATGCGGGATGTAAACAGCGCGTACCGGCTGTCTGCAGCTGTAAAACGACAGCGGCAGAGTGCATCTGCGGTGCAGACTGCTGCTGTGCAGCCTCTTAATTTGCTCTCCAAGCCGCAACATACCACCTAGCAATGTATAACAGCAAATAATAAAAGATAATCAAATAAATAATGAAGACAAGAGAAATGAAGGATGCTATGTCTATCTCCACACAATGACGAGGCCGTCGTCGGACCCGCTAACGAGCCTCCCACTAGACGCAGACCACGAAAGGCAATTAACGAGCTTGGCATGCCCATGCAGTTCGTCAATAATTGCGCCTGTGTGCCGGTTCCATATTATTATTCCGGCATCCACACTGCCGCATGCAACGTACTGATCCTCGAGGCCGAGAAAGATGGGCCGTACAATGAACCCGTCGTTCGATACACCAATGTACTGCTGCACGATCCGATAAGACTCTGTACTCAACAGATACATCTCTCCGGGGTCCATGCTCACCAGGAAGTACCGTGAGTCCGCTGTTGCCATGATGTGCCTCAACATTCCTGGCATGCGTATCACTCGAAGCACCTCGCCCGTCTCAATGTCTACCAAGTACACCTTGGAGTCGTAGCTCGCGACAAACAAGGTATTCCCGTCCCGTGAGACGTCTATGCTTACGGGGCGATAGTTGGAGCACAATAGCAGCGCGTACCCGGCGTCTACGTGAACCATGTGAATCGAGCGGTCCGTTGATGCAGAGACGAAGCGCTTGTTGTCGGGGAGCCATGCAATGCCACAGACGCTGTCCGTATGGACCTCGTACATGTGATCGTTCTCCGACATGTTGGCCATCATCTCATCGTACTCAAAAACTCTCAGCGTACCCCGGTCGTCCCCCGTTGCCAGGTACTGGCCGTCTGGAGACCACGAGGCGCAAATAAGTCCTGCGTCCGCGTCGTGCGACATGAATACAGCCTCGAGGTCGTCCGCCCTCACCACCACCAGGGTCCCGTTCGAATACCCAATTGCGATGCGATCCACGGCACTGCAATAGTCGATACACCACACTTCGCTGGAGGTGCACCCGTGGGCGTGGAAGCGCGCCGAGATAGACTGCGGGCGGTACGAATTGGTTATCGGCAACGGCTCGCGCTCCAGCGAGAAGAGCTCATCGTCCTTGTTTGCGATGAACCGGTTCGGCGAGTGGGCCAACTTGCGCCGTTTGAGCGCATTAAGCAGCGTCCCGAGCTGTTTCGGGGGCGGCTCAAACTTGACCTCGGAAACCCCGTCTACAAGAGTAAAGTATATACGTTGTCGCGACTGGATCGAATAGGCCTGGGCAAACGTGGCAAAAATGACCTCCTCGCTGTCCATTGTCAGCGCCGCGAGGCGGTGGCAATCGGTGCGGTTGCATTTCAAGGGGGTCAGATGCGTTCTGAGGTACTCCAGCGCCGGCACTGGGCCCTCGGTACACAGTAATATGAAGAATTTCAGCCGCCGCAGCAGATACTGCCCGTAGATAACGTTCGCGTTTGGCTTGTTACGCGCTAGCACCAGGTACGCCGCCTCGGCCCCGGCCCAGTCGCGCTGCTTGAATTTGGCCTCAAACTCCGCGGTCGGGGCGTCCTTGAGCCCTGCGGACCCGGACTGGATGCTCAAATCACTTGCCAGCGCCGCATACCCCAAGTCCCTCAGCGTCTGAATAACCAGACTAGTGGCCTCAAACAGGTCAAACCCATGGTAGTCCGTAGCCGCCTTGGGCAGGTACGAGTGCAAAAACGGGGGCGAAATGGGCGGTTTGGGCACCACCGACGCCGAGGACCCGTTTCCAAGGGTGGACGGAACGGTTGTGGATGATGCGGTGGTAAAGGTGGAGGAGGAAGAGGAAGAAGACGCCGCCGAAGACCGCATGATGGCAAGCGGTGCTACTCGGTGCTTCTTTCGCGGGGGCTTGGGTGGTGGATTGGGATCCACCACGTTGTCAATGCGGTGTTTCTGATTCGAATTCAAAGCGGATACAGTCGTAGGTGGACGGTTCCGTAGAAATCAGCTTCCGTCCACGGGACTTGGGTCCCTGGCAGTCCTGGAAGATGTAGTTTATAATCCCACGCCAGCAGGTGCTTAATTGTCTAACGGTTTGGATGTTCCGGAGACTGTGGGGAATCCTTATCTCACGGGGTAATGAAACTCAAATTGGTGAGAAATCTCTGGGATCCTTGCCACCTGAAGATTTCGCTATATCGCCAACTCTTCACTCTGGGTAATTCTTGCCAGACAGCTCTTGCTCAACTCCTCGCTCTTGGTAATTCTTGGTACACCGCTCTTGGCGGTTTGGACTATGGTTGGAAGGATGGCGTAACAAAGCTTGGCAGCGGGTTACGGGTTAAACCAACCGTAACAAATTTCCAGATCCAAACGGACAGGCACAAAAGCGCTACAGCAAATCTCAAAGCACTACACGGGTCGGTAGCGCTTCACGGGGGTGGCGAAGGAAGGGTGAGATACAAAAGGCGACATAAAACTACCCAAGCACTCCGAAAATGATGTCACGACCGCCTGGGTTTTCCGAAGGGTCTTATCAAGTGACTACGAGTCCTACATAATTAAGTACGTTGATATTACATGGAGGAGCACGTTATGCCGCTCCAGTCCACCTTGCCCTGGCCATGCAGAGCCCATTGGCAGCCTGTACATAATTAACTGCTATAGCGACCTATACCGGTGTTACACTAGCCCGATCATGTGGAGTCGGTCCGATGATGGAAGATCCTTGAGCCAGAGCAGATGCTGTAACCAAACTCCCAACCCGTAACAAATTAGCGTAACAAAGTGCAACGAAGCGTAACAAAGCGTAACGACCCGTTTGACAATGGTGGCCCTCGCGCTCCCGTAGCGGTAGGGTTTCCCTGCAGTTTACCTGCTCATTTTATAGCAGCACTAAGGTTCGGGGGTTCTATACAGCCGGCAATGGTTAAGGTTGCTGGGGCAATTGCTGGCCCCTGGCCTTGCACAGCCGTGCATACCGCTGCGCGACCCTACAGCTCCATGCATAAGATCGATTCTGGTTGGTTCTGAAGTTCAGGTAGAGTCTACGGTGTACTTTTCCAAAGACTCGAGAGATCGTCTGGTAGACTATTAGATATCGTAGATTATACCCTTGTAATCTGTAAAGCCCCGTTGCCACTGGAAACTATTTAACAGGTGGATATCGTGACTAGACTGTCAAATTCAAATATGGGGGAGAGGAAATTGCAAGGCAGCGAGCTGTTATCGACGCCGCTCCATGGGGTGTTTATTCCCGCGGGACTGCTGATTGTGGGCGTGGGTATCATGGACAGAAGATACATCCTCCATGGCATCCTGGGAGCATTTCTGCTGGCGGCGTTCAAATTCTACCGAGGGCGTAAGTGATACACAAGGGAAGAAATAGTACTAACTAGTGGTAGGGGCAATGACTGTGCTGCTCAAGGACAAGTTGACCGAGTTTGAAATGGAGGACGTGATTCCGGTGAACCACAATACGTCAATGTAAGCATATCCTCTTGATCCGATCCAACTAACAACCGTAGTCTGAGATTTAGAATGGAAAAAGATAATGACCGACTCGGAGTCCCCGTGGGCCAGAGTATCATGGTTTGTGCTGGAATTGGCGGTAAACTCGTGTCGCGGCCATATACGCCGCTCTCTACAACAAATGAAGGCACCTTTGATTTACTGGTTAAACGGTACCCCGAGGGGGCCATGAGTAACCACATCTCTCGTCTCCAGCAGTATCAGGTCATTCGGGCCAAGGGCCCCGTCGGAGATTGGTCCTATACTCCAAATGCATACCCCCGGCTCACCATGATTGCTGGCGGAACGGGAATTGCTCCAATGCTCCAGATCATTGACGCCATTGTCAAAGACCCCCAGGACACTACAAAGATGAAGCTGATCTACGCTAACGACACTGAAGAGGATATCCTCCTCAAGGATGACATTGATACCCTGGCCGCGAAATACCCCTATTTTAGCGTACACTACGTGGTCCGGACCCCCCGGGAGGCCTGCCCTGAACACTCTACGGGTCTCGTCTCCTCCGATACCATCAAATCACACGTCCCGGACCACTCCATGGTGCTCGTATGCGGCCCCCAGCCAATGGTCGATTCCCTCAAACCATTGCTGGATGACTACAACACTCACTTCTTTAGCAGCTAATACAATTCGTATAATAAACTATCCGCCGGTGAATGCCGGATGAAATTCAATCTTGATACGTGACATCACCAAAAACTCCCCCACCCCCAAAAATGTCGGAACAGGACTATAAACTGAGGCACGAGGAATTCGTCACAGGCCTGTCTGGAGGAAGCATATCGGAGATTTATGTCGTCACCCTGATCGCGTTCTCGTCCTACGTGGCGTGGTGCACCCTCAAGACACGGTTCGAGTCCGTCTCCGGGGGACTTTTGATGGCTGATTTCGTGCTCAACTGGCTCGGATTGCTGCTCTCGACCACGCTGTACGCGGCAATTCCATGGATCCTCAACCTCTGTTTCCTGGTCCCGGCATTGTTCGTGGGCCTCGTGTCGATGCCCCGGAAACTGCGTAGAGCCAGCCCGAAAAAGACCCTCCGGGAAGAGTACCTGCCAAAGCAGTCCTACCTGACCGCGTATAGAGGCGGTATGATGGTGATTACTTGCATGGCTATTCTCGCGGTGGATTTCCCCATTTTCCCGCGGCGATTCGCCAAGGTTGAGACCTGGGGGACTTCTCTGATGGACCTAGGGGTTGGTTCCTTCGTATTCTCCATGGGGGTTGTCTCTGCGCGGTCAATGCTGCGGGACCGCTTTGAAGGCACACAGACGTCGTTCGGCAAGGCCTTGGTGAGGTCGGTTCGTCAGGCGTTTACCGTTCTCATGCTCGGAGTCATTAGACTGCTTGTGGTAAAATATTTTGACTATCACGAACACGTTACCGAGTATGGGGTCCACTGGAACTTTTTTATGACCCTGGGGCTTCTCCCTCCGTTTGTAACGGCGTTTGACTTCCTCCCCAGGAGTGTGCCCACAATTTCCGTCGCTCTGGCCATTGCCCTTGGTTACGAGCTCTTGCTGAATTACACGGGCCTCGGGGCGTTCATTCTCACTGCTCCCCGAGTAGACGTTATCTCTGCAAATAAGGAAGGTATATTCTCCTTCTTCGGGTACCTATCTATCTTTTTGGCCGGCAAATCCACTGGGTATTTTGTACTCCCCAGCGCCATCTCGCCCAAGGCTCTGTTTATACCACAGACCCAGAAGGAGTTTTCGCAGTCGAAGCGTAAAGGAGATGCGCGGATCATTGTGGCAAAGTTCCTGGTCGCTTCCTGCGTGGCGTTCAACATTTTGCTCGCCATTGCAGACTTGTTTGTAACTCCCTCGCGACGGCTCGCAAACCTGCCCTATGTCCTGTGGGTCTGTGCGTACAACACAGGATTCCTGGCCCTTTTCGTCATTGCCGATGTCATGTACTTTTCCCCGGAGACGGCCTACTCTGAAAAGGTTCCTGAATCCCTAGAGGCGATCAATGTTAACGGCCTGGCCATCTTCTTGCTTGCCAACGTGGCCACTGGTCTCATCAACATGAACATCAAGACTCTTGATAAGGAGCCATGGGAAAGCTTGCTCGTTTTGGTCGGGTACCTTTTCCTTCTGTTTGGAGCCTCCATGATGCTCTACAAGAGGAATATCCGCATTCAGATATAACCTGATTAAACGGCTGCCCCCTCCATGGAGCTCTTCGTTATTATTTATTCTACTATGTACACGATGGGAAACAGGGCTTAGTTAGACTCCTGCTCCGTCGCCTTTGCGCCCGTGCTATCCTCAGCTGGCTCACTGAGGAACCCTCTACCATTGTCGACACCGCTGTTTCTCTCAATGATGCCCCAGATTCGGTCCATCTTGATGCCTCCAATGTTATCTGCAACGTACATCTTGATAACCTCTCCAGTCTCCTTATCCTTATAGACCCAGTTAACCCAACCAAACCGCTCATTAGTTAGTCGGATGTCGGCAAGCTTGATCTCAGTAGCCCTTAGTGACCGCCCAAACATGGACACCTTTTCAATCACCAGCGTTTCGTCTTCGGAAATGCTCTCAATTGTCTGCGCCTCATCCTTCTTATACATTCGGAAGATCCGTGTGACGTACGGAGCAGTCAGGTACTGCAGAATAGGAATAGGTGCAGCAACTGGAACCAGCCCAACCAAACCCAGGAAGTTTGGAAGCGTGGCTGCGGAGGCAACCACATATGCAGCATAGATACTTGCGAGAAGGAACCCAAACGAAGCCCGCTTGGTGAATGCAACGTGGTGGCCGGCCAATGCGCTATAGATTGGTCGCATCCCCAGCTTCATCTTCGGGTCCATCGGCTCGGCCCACATTTTCCCTGGCCGTCTAATCTTAATCAGAAACGAGTCATCTGGAGTAACTGGGTTCACTATTGATCTCGGCTGAGGAGTGCTGTGGAAATTTCTAGCGACTAGGATTGACGATGGTTTGATCAGGCTGGTATAGCCGACTCTCAGGACACCAGTGCTCAGCCTGCTGGTATGCTGGTGAAGTCTCAACATGGTTTATATTCGGTTAATTAGTACCCTTGGCTTTGGATTGGATCAGTCGTCGTCGCCATGGATTTTGCAATTTTCGAGACAGTGCTGTAATATACGCATTGGCATGTAATGTAAGTCACACAGCCGCAATATGCGCGGCTTTCCAATTTCTTCCTTGACATGAGACTAAATTCCTATTCTTGCACCATGTACTAAATATTTTCTATCCAAATTAACGTTTATACATGTAATCTCAAATCGGTGGCCACGAAAGTAATGGGCTGTTCTGTCCCTCGTAACAGAGCGTGACCCCTTTAATGGTACTCTTCTTGTGGCCATTCCAAAGTTCTATTCTCATGCGAAATAGTTTTGGTCAGACTCGACAGGCCTCTTCATTATATTACCAGCGTTGATAGACATTGATAGAACGATCATCAAATTCCAGTTCCGACAATATGATACCGTGTAATTTTAGAGTGTTTGATAGCGCCGGTATACAAAGATAAATTTCGTGAAGAGATATGAATGTCCTGATGGCCATAATTATCTACTAGGTGTATCACCTTTAAGTTAACATGAGTACCCGATGAGAAACGAAGTCCCATAACAAATATCAGGGTCCGGCAAGCCCGTCTCACTGCTACATTACATGCACTATATACAAGCAACTTGTATACTGCGATTGGAAAATCATGGGAACAATTTCGTCCTTCACACTAACTTCGCATCCTGTCGATCCAGATAACTCATCACTGTATAGATAACTTTTCGGCCGGGAGAGCCCAGAGTTCTTTCTGTCTGCAATCACATCCTTCAAGGGATTGAAACCACCCTTTTTCCGGCCCCGCAATCGCGATCCATTTGATCCAGAAACAGCTATCAAAAATTAGCGGAGCTGTTATCCGAGTAATGAGTGGCCAAGACTATATTCCTTAAAGGCATCGGACGTTGTCGCCGTGGAAAACAAGTCGGACATGTACTGTATAATCTTCGGCTATGTGTTACTTCTTCTGGGCATCCATATGTAACTGTTGAGATTTGCAAGATTGTACTGTAGTTTCGAATAGGCTACGTAGCCCTGTCTCGCTGCCGACATGTACGTACTGCCCCGCCAAGTTGTCATCGGAGGACACCCCCGAGTTGAACACGATGCAATGTCTAAGCACGCATCTTGCATTAAACTAACATCCAGCGGGGTATAGTACTGTCATTTCCTTGCTGAAATGGGAAATGCTCCTTCCCGTAAAGACTTGAACGGAGAGAGTGCATGGTGATTTAAATACCATTAACTATCGATATCAATTATCAACTCATCGGCCATAGTCTCTACAGCACAGTAATTAAAAAATGAGCCACCATCACAAGAAGGTAAACTTCGCCATCTCGGGTCTGGGCCGAATTGGACGATACCACTCCATGAACATGCTCACGCGAGTGCCCGGAGCTAATCTCGTGGCAGGGTGCTCGATCACCCCGGATGATCGGGAGTGGGCCAAGGAAAACCTCCCTGGAGTGCGAATCTACGCATCGTTCGAAGAGATGTTGGAGAAGGAGGCTGGTAACATTGAAGCTCTTCTTATTGCAGCCTCCACTTCCGTCCATGCCGAGCAGACTATCAAGGGCATTGAGGCTGGTCTCCACGTATGCTGTGAGAAGCCACTCTCTATTACAATTGAAGACGCCAAACGAGTGGTTGAAACTGCCAAGCGACACCCCAAGCAGAAAGTTCTGTGTGGGTTTTCTCGGCGATTCGACAAGTCCTACCAGGACGCCAAGGCCAAGATCGATGCCGGAATCATTGGTGAACCTCACGTTTTTCGATCCCAGACCTGTGACAAGAGAGACCACACCGGGTTCTTTGTCAAGTACGCTGCCAACTCTGGCGGGATCATCGTCGACTGCTCTATTCACGACTTGGATCTGGCCATTTTCTTCTACGGCGACGATGTTGTACCTAAGCAGATGTCTGCTATTGGCACCACTGCCATCCACCCAGAACTCCAGGAATGGAAGGACTCTGACAATGCACTGGCCATGATCAAATTCCACGACGGACGGCTAGCAACGTTCTACGCCTCACGTATGATGGCCCATGGCCAGGACGACGTTACTGAGATTATTGGCACGGAGGGCAAGATCACCGTAAACAAGAATGCCCAGAGCAACCTCAATGTTATTTCGGATACTTATGGTATTCGAAACGAGGTCCCCAACAACTTTTACGAGCGATTTGAGTATGCATTCGTCAATGAGATGAACTCCTTCTGTGGATACATTCTCAATGACAAGCCGGTTCCATTTTCATTGGAGGCTAACGTCAAGGTGCTCCAATGGGCCCAGGACCTTCAGGAATGCCTCGAGACCGGCAAGCAGCTTACTTTTGATGAGGAGGGCAACCGGATTGAGCAGGCTCGGCTGTAACCACAGTAATGTACTATTAAACACTATACTACTAAACACTAATCAATTGCATCCCACCCATATGTCCCCTATATATATGTACGCGAACTTGACATCCTCGGAAAGCACGTGTCTTCCAGGTGTGGGATTAGAAGACCGCCGTACCCCACTACTGTAACTATACTGTAACGGCTAGTACCATCTCTTCTGCTTGCTGTGAAGATCGGCTCATTAAGGTACGGCATATGTGCCAATGCTGAAATGCACGCTACCGTGTTCAATTCGACCGCGGAATTCACATGGATTTTTCGTCTCTCCTCATTTCTGAGTAGCAGCTACCTAATCACACACTACAGATCACCTGAAGCTCAAAAACCATGAATGATCTACGAGGATTGTAGGACTTACTATCCTTCGACCCCGCCTACTTAAAACTCAACGTCCCACTGCTCGTCCCGCACATTTCCTTATTAGGAAGGTGTTGTAGAAAAATTTGCAGCGGTTCCCCTCCTTTTGCAGCAGTACCGGGAGCACTGCTCCGTGCACCGATAGTCCACGAGCGAATGACGGAACGAGCATTATGAAGTCGAGGAAATGGGGTCCTGGGCAAAGACAGATCCCCCACAGTTTTAGGAAAATGATTCCGGGGTAGATTATGCGGTGGGTAGCCTCTTTGGGCTAATCTCTGGGGGAAAGGACGTTTGATCTGTCGGTCTATGCCCGAGTCAAAGCGGGGTTGTGATTGGCCTATGTACTGTCCACTGGGCGTACCTCTCCGGCGCTGCACTCCGAGATGCCCTCTGCGGCTTTTGACCCCTTCAGATCAAGGCCTGCTCATTCGGAAGAAGGGCGGAAATGACCCTAATCTGGGGAATCACAGTCGCACAGCCTGTAATACGTAAGTGCCCAGGGCATCCTGTCCCCCACTTTGTAACTAGGATAGGGTAATGGAAACAAGTTCCGAGGACTAACTTCAACCCAGAACTGTATGCGTAATGCATATCGTTTTTGGATGGGCATGGCTGTTTGAGCTCAACACTGCATAGTCTGATGCCGTCAAAATAGATGGAGGCCCCGTATATATAAGACCCCGCCAGGGTAACCTTTTTTCTCAGGGATCAAAGTAGATTAGTTAGCCAGAATACCATGACTGCTAATACCAATAATAACTCGCATGTCTCGTCTCCGGAAATCATCTCGGAGGACGACGTACGAGGATCCAAGGAGGAAGTGCTTTATACCGAGGATGTGACCAAGGCTGTCAATGCTGATGCTGATGCTGGGTTCCACGAGTCCAAGCCTACCATGCTTCTGTGGCTCATTGTGTTTGCATCTTCAGTGTCGCATTTCATGTTCGGTTATGACACCGGTTACATTAGTTCGGCCCTGGTCAGTATCGGAACTGATCTCGATGGCCAGGAGCTGTCTTACGGCCAGAGTGAATTCATTACCTCGGCAACGTCTCTTGGTGCTTTTTGTGGGTCTGTCATTGCCGGTAGTTTGGCGGATTGGCTTGGTCGAAAGTGGGTTTCCATTGGAGCCAATTTCTTCCTCATTGTTGGCGCTGGTATGCAATGCGGAGCCCAGACTGTTTGGACCATGATTGGTGGCCGATTCGTTATGGGTTGGGGTGTTGGTATTGCGGGTACTGTTGCTCCAATGTATATCACCGAATTGTCACCGCCCAAGTTCCGAGGCCGAATGGTGACCATTGCATCGATCGTACGAACTGGCGCCCAGCTTATTGCCTACGCCATTGGCGCCGGACTTGAGAAGCCAAAGAACGGCTGGAGAATCCTTGTGGGAATTTCAATCATCCCTACTGTCGCCCAGTCAATTTCCATGGTCTTCCTGCCAGACTCTCCGCGTTTCCTTGTCCAGAAGAATAGATTGGAAGAGGCACGACAGGTTATTGCTCGAACTCATAATGGCGCCAGTGATGAGCTGGTTGATGCGAAGGTTCTTGAGCTTATCGAGACCACCAAGGAGATTTATCCACCGGGTACTACCGCGATGGGCCGACTATGGATCAAGCTTCGAGACCTTCACTGTATTCCATCTAACCTACGAGCGCTCATTATCGTTTGTGGTGCCCAGGGTATCAATCAGTTCACTGGTTTCAACTCTCTCATGTACTTCTCCGCTACCATCTTCACCGATGTCGGGTTCAACAACGCCACTGCAGTTTCCATCATCGTTGCTGGTACTAACTTTGTCTTCACCGTTGCGGTATACTTCTTGGTAGACCGAGTGGGGCGACGACCTCTGATGCTCTTTTCGCTTTTGGGTATGATCGTGGCGTTGGTTCTTGCCGCCATTGCATTCCATTTTGTGCCAATTCAGGTTCAGGGTCACGATGCAGTTCAGACTTCTGGGTCGGGTATTTCCGGTTGGGGTATTGTCATTCTCGTTGCCATGATGCTCTACGTTGCATTCTTTGCCGTTGGAGTTGGAGCTGTGCCATGGCAGCAATCTGAGCTGCTTCCAATGTCTGTTCGTGGCCTTGGAAGCTCCTTCGCCTGCTGCACTAACTGGGCCGGTTCGTTGGTCATCGCATCCACCTTCCTTACCATGATGGAGAAGATTACACCCACCGGGACGTTCGCATTTTTCGCAGCTATTTCTTTCCTATCTCTTATCTTCATCTACTTCTGCTTCCCAGAGTTGTCCAACATTGGCCTCGAAGAGGCTCAAGAGCTCTTGTCCGATGGTTTCAACATTAAGAGATCTGTTCAGCTCTCCAAGGAACGAGGCAAGTTGCACAAGGAGGAGTAACTAACGATATTTTTATTACGCAGTACGTATTTATTTACTAATGAGCTAAACTGTTTTTTGCTTTATTTTGAAATTTAGCCATTCGTTAGAATTTCAGGCAGTGCCTAGTGCCATGAAACGGACGTCATCAAAGTCTAAAGAACCAAGACCGTTCCCGTTAAATATAGGGATCCAGCACTGAATAAATGACCCCAAAGATGAAAATCCTTTTTTCACTACTTCTATTGTGGTCTAACGTACTGGCGGTGAGGATAGTCACCAGCGATAGCGAATTAAAGAGTGCCGTAATGACGCTGATAGCAAAGGCCTATACGGAGGAAGAACTTGAAAATATCGACTATTGCAAACAGGTAACGCCTAAGATTCCATTGCTTGTGTGCGTGAAGAAAGACTACATGCCTCTAATGAAAATATCATCCTTTGTTGCCTACCCATACCCCTTGCAACCAGTTCCTACTGTGCTCCAATTAGAGGCCAAGCTATCACAGCCCATCATCAAGGGATCATTACTAAAGCTCAATGCATATAGTAGGAACGAAACCCTGTTTGAAGGTATGTTAGATTTTTGCTTTCACTCTCGATTGGTGGGTCTTCCTTGTCCTGTCAAGCGAACAACTATGTTTGAACGATATACGGAAACCCTCCTTGTACCCAGTGACGCTCCTCAGGGAGAATATTCCTTCACTGCAACCGCGACTGATCCTCGAGGCAATGAATACTTTACGGTTATTGGTATAGCCAAAGTGAGTAATCCTAACCCCCTTCCTTACTCTGATAGCGGAATCTTAGGTGATCGAGATGAACTGTGACTGTCTTACGGAGCTTGTGTAATTCAAGAGTTAGTAAATGTCTATTAAACACCGTAATAAATAGAAAAGTATTATACAACATATCACAGGTTGAGGTTTTTAAATGCACTCCTCATATCCCTGAGGAACAAGTTTAGCCGGCGAGAGTCGTTAAAGTCGTCCAATATTCCGGTCAAAACCTCTTCGTTCAATGGAGGGTTACACTCGGATACAGCATAGTCATGCGCTCTTAGATCAACAATAAAGTAATACTCTTTGTCAATATCATTAGGATCGATTAATGTGAACACAAACTTGATAAAGTCCTCACTCGCCCCTTCTATCCTCAAACCAAGTATTCTTTCCCAAAACGCCAATTCCGGAGCATTTAAGCCTGTTTGCTTGGTCAAATATTGTTTCTGGCTACTTTTTTCTTCTCTCTTTGACTGAATAAGCCGTCTCAGCTCGGCTATTTGGTCCAATAGCTGATCGTTGGAGTCCTTTACTCCGTCACGCTTTGCTGCATAGGTAGCGATGGCACTTCTGCTTTCCTCCAGCTCACGCTGGTCTTTCGCGCGAGCATTGGCAATTTCAATTTCTTTCCGCTTGAGCTCTTCAATATCGTTGCTCACTTCTTTCTGGCTCTCGCGCGCATCAGTCATCGCCCGCGCATGCTCATTCCGCAAGTCAAGCACTTTCTGTCTACTAGAGCTGATGTACCCGTCAAATTGTGTCCGGAACGCGTCCATGCGCTTCCGGAGCTTATTGGCTTGGATATCGGGTTTTTCCACTTGGGTTATACCCGTATTTCCATTCTCCATTCTTCTGAAGGCTTCTATAGAGTTGTCGTCGCGTAAACAAAAAGTTCGTGATATCTGTCGGAGGTCCGATTTCACGGTAATACGGCGTTTCTGGAGAACTATGGAGAGCGGTTGACGTGGCTAGTGATGTTCTTATACTCGAGAATTGATAAAATATCCGAGGTTAGACATGTCGATATATTTACTAGGATTGTTTCATTTTGAAAATTAGTGTTTTGAGAGCACCTATTAGCTGTTAACGGACTGGTGTAATATTTCCAGGGGTAGCCTGCTAATTGAGTCAATTATTATGGATCGAAGCATAACATATGGATCATTTACACCAAGGGAGGCGTATCGATAATTAGAAATAATTGGGCAATAGAGCGGAGTATATACATGAGTATAATCAAACCCAGTTACAACACGCCTACCTATTGTATAGCATCAATTTCATACAATGTATAGAGTATTTAATAAGTAATATTGACTGAAATAATAAATTAATGGCAGTGTCTTGAAACTGAAAAATTTCAGCCTTATCAATCCGGTAACCAGTGATGGGCAAGAAGAATTCGAAAGACGCTAAGGAGGCTAAGAAGGCCCGTATGGCCGAGAAGAATGCCAAGGCTCAGGCCAAGGCTGATGGCAAAAATAAGAAAAAAGCCAAGAAGAGCGGCGAGGAGGAGGAAGATGTCGGTATTGAGGAAATTCTTGAGCAGTATGCTAAGGAGCAAGCCCAGTTTGAGGCAGTCACGATCACTACCTGTGAGCGACCCAGCAAGCGACTTAATCCTACTATTGTGGCGTCCCCGCTTCACGGAAAGAAGGAGCTGTTTATGTTCGGTGGTGAGACCACCAACGGGTCCCTAGCGGTCTTCTACAATGATTTGTATAGCTATACCGCCGACAACGACCAATGGAGAAAGATCTCTTCCCCAAATAGTCCACTGCCGCGGTCGGGTCACGCCATGTGTGTCCATCCATCTGGGATTATTCTCATGTTTGGTGGTGAATTCTCATCACCCAAGCAGAACACTTTTTACCACTACGGTGATACGTGGATCCTCGACCCGGCCAACAAAGACTGGCAGAAGGTTGAGCAGAAGAAGGGCCCTAGTGCGCGGTCTGGTCATCGAATGACCGTCTGGAAAAACTATATTCTCATGCATGGTGGATTCCGAGATCTGGCTACCTCGACTACTTATCTTAATGATCTGTGGGCGTTCGACGTGACCTCCTACAAGTGGATCCAGATCGAGTTCCCACAGACACATGTGGTACCAGATGCGCGTTCTGGCCACAGTTTCCTTCCGAGCGCTGAGGGTGCTGTGTTATGGGGTGGGTACTCAAAGGTCAAGGCGGCGAAGGGCCTGCAGAAGGGAAAGGTCCATCAGGACACATGGATTCTCCGAATGAAGTCTGACCTTAAGAGCGTCCGATGGGAAAGGCGTAAGAAGAGTGGATTTGCCCCATCTCCTCGAGTTGGATGCTCCATGGTGCACCATAAGGGCCGTGGCATTCTGTTTGGCGGTGTATACGATATTGAGGAGACGGAAGAGAGCCTGGGGCCAGGCGGGGCGTATTGCCGTTATCGGTGGTTCTGAGGAGTAGGTTGTCGCGATCAGTAATGGACTCAAGTGAGAGGTCAAGTGAGAGGCTAACCATCAAAGTTATACAGGAGCACCGTACTTTTCAGCAATGGCAACGACGCTGGTCGGGGCTGATATGTCCCACGTCAT
>JAKTQL010002517.1:45365-68597 GCA_030558815.1 Blastobotrys malaysiensis
CCTCTGCAGTCCTGACGTCCTCTTCATCTGCAGGGTGCAAAATTTTCGTGAAGCATGTCCGAAATTGTCTCGAATGAGGCTAATAGAGTTCAGGAGATGATTGAAAAGAGTACAATCTATTTGGAAAAATGGACATTACCATGCCGTAAAAATGTTTTGATGTCATTGGTCATACAACTCAGGGTATCATAATTGACATTGACATAGCTCGGATAGATTTAATGGAACCTAAGAATAGCAAAGGAGATAGACATAGCCAGTGAAATATGATGTACTGGATTGGCCCACGAGTGTTGTGGTGGAAGTCTATTGTTTGCTATAACCAATGGCCGTAATGTATTTTAAGGCACGAGACATGTTCCTCATGCCGTGCCTACAGAACTCGATCCGCAACGCCGAAGCGGCGATCCAGGCATTGTTCAACGTTCCCAATTTTTGACCTTGGAAGATATTCTTTTCGTCATTTAGATTTCTACCGAGTCTGCAATGTTCTAGATATTCTCTGATTTACCGGCTCTACCATTGCCGGTGTATATATTTCATAATCCTTGATAGCTCCAGTTATCAGACCCGAGTTGATTGTAATAACTTTATTGCTTATTATAGCCATTGTCAAAATGTTCAAGCTCATTTTTCCTAAGAGGTCCCGAAAGCTATTCCTCAAATGCATGACATACTAATGCTATTGGATATTCCAAGGACGTATAGAGACTTTTGCAGCTATGCATATCTACGTGACTGAACTAAGGCGAGCTTGGGGTCTATACTGTACCAACTGATAGTTGGTCCCTCATTTGTGTCCCTTCCCAAATAATGCACACTCCTGCCAAATCCGAACACGTCTTGGAGATTCTCGTAGCTGAAAACATGTAGATGCACGTGCGCTACCTTAATTAGCGTCTTGATGGTTGTTGCAAAATCACTTGGCGCATTGCTGGGGTCTACTAGTATCGCAATGGTTGACGGAATGTGCTTCATGGCACTCCATCCCTTGAACACGGTTGCGAGCGGGAGACTCGCATTGGACCGTGGAGTAGCAAACCCATAAATTTGTACACACTGGGGCTTGTAAAACTGTACCAATTGCTTCATGCGATCTGGTACGAATAGGTGCAACTGTAGCGTATGGAGGGCAGGGAAAAGAGACGTTCCAGTCGGCAGCGAAAACTGATCGCTAGGAATATCCCATATACTCAAATGAGCAAGCTGGGTACACGTAAACGTCCAGTCAGACAGCATTTCGTTCCTGTCTACCTCGAGCTTTTGTAGGTTTGGTACCTCAATGATAATTCGTCCGTAAGGGTAACCACCGGTACTGAATATTGAAAGCTCTTCCAGAGATTCAGGTAATCGCAACAGTCTCGGCATGTTCGTCGCACATATGGAGAGTTTTTTCAAGAATTTTAGCCGGCCCAGCTTTGTAATAGGCTGTAGTTCGATTTTCTTAAGCTCTACCTGAGCAATATTGAGGTATTCGGTGTTACTCCTCTCCACCAATTGTCTTGATATAATGTGGGAATGGACATGTAGCGATGGTCTCCGTTCGAACTCGAGCAGAGAGATATCACCCTTCTTGCGCCTCGCTACGATGGCGACCCCAGGGACGGCCTTCTCGGACCAGAGATCGACAATGGCAATGGGAACGCCAAATGGGAACCTGTCGTGTAGCTCCATCACATGCAGCCACGGGCAGTCGTAGAGGATGCGGGCTAGTCTGGAGTAGGGGGAGGCAATGCATTCAATTGACTCCCCGCTAGACCCATCTAAAACAACATTGAGTCGTTGGATGGAATTTTTATTCTTCCGCACTTGATCAACCATCCCATCAATGTTCCTACTAGAAACTTCCGTTGTGTAGAAACCGGCCAATGTATGTCCATGAAACTCCTGGTTAAGATGTGTCAGTATCAGCTGCGCATACGCTTCAAGTGACAGACTGGGGTTAATGAACGAGAGCACCGCTTCGGTAAAGTCACTGAGATGTCGTTTGCACCAATGGTAGCAGTTTATCTCGGATTTGGCCTGGACAATATGACACCATGCTTTGAATCTGTTATCGTCTGGCGCACTTTCGCGGACGCATCTCTCCAAACAGCCCAGGATATGGCTGGCGGCTTGTAATGTTAAGTCTGTAACGGCCGTTGCCCTCATCGTAACATTGCGTTGGCAAAATTCATAAAAGTTGAGTATATTCGTCTGTTCAGTTGTTTGGACAGACGTGAACAGCCCCCAACAGGATTCAACTCCTTCTACGACCCCTTGGAGTAATGTATGGGATGGAGGAAGGTCTGGTTTGGAATCAAAGGTTATCCTCAATTGTCTCCAGATAAGCGACCGCGCAAGGCTATCGACTTGTCTGCTAGTCCTTCGAATCATCCACAGCCATGGATCGTTCCAATGCTCATGTTCTGCAACATATTCAAGGATAATCAGCCATATCTCCGGGAGGAAAGTCATTCTGATATGTTATTGTCCACTCCAAGGTTCATTAGTCAAATGAACCTAATCAACCGCTCCTAACACAACTCTAAGCACGGACACCAGGCACATTGAATTTAATTGGGGTCCTCCCCTGACATTATCTCATAGTAACTTGGCTGTGAAAGGGGTGGGTGTGCAAGGCCTGCTACGGGAACTTGAGTGCTGATCCTCGAACATACTCTCTAAATGTCAACACGCAGTTGAAAGCGTTCGAATATAATATTGGCATTTGAGGGCCAGTCCCTTAAAGCCTAAGCGAAAATCGAGCAAACAATGGTTCATTGCGATAAATAGTGGGTACATGCGGACAAATAAATAATAAATAATAAGTTAGGAAAGCAGGTTAGCAATTTTGAGGCGGTTCATGGACTCTTCACCATCTGATGAAGTTGTAGAAGCCGACGACGACCGCCGAAAGTCCTCCGGGGATATGGGCGGCGAGTTGAAACACTGCCGCGGCGGTGGCGGGAAAGAATACGATGGGGCCGGTGGGTCAAACTTGAGGTCCTTAAGACAGGATTTAAGATGCTTAATGTACTCCACCGTGTGCTGGAGAATGACCAATTTGTGCAGCCCGACGTCGCCGCCAGAACTGGACTTGAACTCGGCACAGGTGGGGATGAGGTCCTTGAGCGCGTCGAATTGCTCGTTAATTTTGTTTCTACGCCGTCTCTCAATGTCTGAATGCGCGAGCTTGCGCGCTTGGCGCTTCTGCTCACGGATCTGATCTAAAGTCGCCTTGGCGGGGCGACCCGGTGGTAGTGGCGCAATTTTCCTGGGCGCCGACTTGGAGACGCCATTGCCACTGGACCGCACACTACTGTTACGGCTAGAGAGCTTGTATAGCGGCACATCCGGCGGCGAGGGAGGCGGGTCCGACACTGTGGGGATAGAAAGGGCTGGCTCTGGCAGCTGGAGGGGCGGGATCCGGTCCATGGTCTACGAATAATATGAATGCTTTACCGACAGCGCTACGGGGGTCTTTTATTGATTATATATATGTCCACCGCTGTTGTACACCGCTTCTGGCATCTATAGGCCTCTTGGCCCTGGTGAGGCTTGTCCAAGGGTGGTCATCGCATACTTCGAAGATCGCATGTGGGATCGGAGCTGCCGTCTCATTGGCCGAGTCGCCCAACACAGACCGTTCATGGCACATGGGGGCATGGCCTCTCACGCCTCTGCGGATTGGCGAGTGCCCCTGGTGTGCCAAGGGGGAAGTTCAGCCCGCAGGCACGGTGCTGTTTCGCTTTCATTTATGAAGCGTCGCCGAAAGGGGTTTGGCCGTCTCCGGATATTTGATAACGCGGCCAATTGACAAGAGAAATTAGTAGGTTACATGATAAAGTAGCGTAGCGAATACATTAGTGTATAGATGGCGAATTACCGGAGTAGAGACTGTGGATCTCCCGGAGCCAATGGCCCACCGCAATGGTTGGCGGCCTTGTTCTCGAGAGTTCTCTGGGCGATCACTTTGCGGCCATTGGCAGAGTGTGTCCCCTGGGGAAACGTGGTTGAAACGTGTCTCCATCCGATGGCCACGATGGTCTGTGATGATTGGACCACGTTGGGCGTACGCTAAGTATTAGTGTCGTTACGTATGCCACATGTGGGCTCCAACTAGGCTGTGATATGATGCATGGAGCCCTTTTCGCCCTGTTAGGAGACTCCGAATCGCAATCTCTGTGCCACACGGCAGTCCTGGCCTTACTTTCGGCGTCTGGTGAAAAGCGGGGCGGCGTAATAGAGTTTAATTGTACTTGTACGGCAGTTCATGTACACTTTTCGTAAGAGGGTAATACAGAACCATAGTGAATTCTGTTATTCCTTACGAGATTTGATTGTTGCTATTCTAATTCGGAGATGAGGAACCACTGGCCCTTGGTATACGTGTCGAATTCCGAGCTCTGGATAAGGGACTCGAATGGCCCCGGAGTTGGTGTGTGATTGGATGCCGTATCAGTGCTTGTAATACACACGTGCGCGGATAATGTACTAGTTCGAAGTCCAACGGCAACGTGGGCTGTGACCCAGCTAGGAGGCAGCACCCACGAGGAGGCCGGCATGACACTGGAGCAGCCCGATCGAATCCGGGTGGTTCGCCAATTACAATGCGTGCTGGTAGCGATTGCTATAATGTGTGCCATACGTAATCCAGCCGACGGCTTGCGCCGTTTCAAGCAAGGGTTTTCTTAATAATACAATACCTAGGAACCGGACAGTAATGGGCTCCGGCTCTGAATGCCGAGATGGATATGGAGAGTTGGAAACGTGCTTAGAATTCCATGAACCTGGTTCATGGGGAAGTACTGTTGTTGTTTTGAATTATTGAATTCTATACTTAGCCTTTGCTCAGTATCTTGGATTTTGGAGCAAGTGGTTGTGGGCATTCGAATGGCGACGTCTATTACTGTATCGGTTTACATAGAAGTATTTCTAAAGTATACTGCTCATTTCATACGCTATACCCTTACTCGTGTTGATACAAGACTGATTATGTGCTTCTATTTCCAAAGGCCGTATCTACTACGAAGAGTCTCAAGGTCAGTTGTAGCGGTAGAGAAGAGACACAAAGTAAGTAAATTTCAGGGAAATAACAAGTATCATGCATGGAAACATTTTCCCATTAGCAATTGTTCTGGTATTTCAGCCTACACATTGTCTTCGAGCTGCCCCCGATAGTACACCAACTAGCGAATAGATCACCCACAATTTATACCTGTTATTGGATCAGCGCTGAGTTGGCAACGAATGACACCTGCAACAACAATGCTCCAAAGCCAGTGATTTCACAGCTCCGATGTACTCTTATTACTCTATTGTACTTGAGCACATCTTATACTCTGGTTACGCCGTCGGGGAATTCGGCGATAGTACCACACACCTTATGTATGCCGCTTTCCTTGAAAGGGATATGTAAGGTAATGCACTGACCCGAATCGAGCCTGTTGCCCCTAAAATATTTTTTGCAAGGGGGCGCGCGATATCCCCGTCGCGTCATGCTCCCAAACCGGAAACTAATTAGTGGCGGAGGACGCGAGGGCGTGTTGTTTATGTTTTTCCCAATCTGGAAATAGTAAATTAGTTCTCGACGCGATTCCCCAAAAAATATATAAACACACGTCTGTGACCCGTAGGATTTCTCTTCTCACTTTTAATTTATACTTTCCCCCTTATTTATTCGCATACAATATCATAGTCCATTAGGCTGGCCCTAGCATTACTGGACAAAAGGTATCTACTATTTCATATTAAGCATTATCACCATGAGCAGCACACCTATTCGACCGACACGAAGAACCCTACACTTTGACTCTCCATCAGTGCGACCTCCTCGGCTTGACTTTGGTGCCTCTGCTTCACTCAACTCTCGCCATGAAGCGGCTATTACCTCACACTTCTCTACCCCTAAAAAGTCTTCCCCGTACGTCTCCAAAGTCATTGGCAAGCCTACTCCTAAGCGAAACGAAATTGGCACCACCGAGTGGCACATGACCGGCTCTAATGCCTCCTTCTTCAACGCTACCCCCGGTAAGATTACCAAGAAGGAGAAGGCTTTGCGTGCCTCCGCCCAGGCAGACCGATTCATTCCTAACCGTCAGCACTGCCACACTTCCAAGTCCAAACTCGACGATTGCCCAGAAATAAAGCAGCAGCCCAAGAGCGCTACTACCTCGTTGGCAGAGGCCTGTGGGGTTGCCCTCAATACGCGAATCCTCGAATTCCAGCCCGCTGCTCCACAGTCTTCCAAGCCTATTGACCTCCGGTCTCAGTACAACCGACCTCTTAAGTCTGCTGTGAACGCGCAGCTGCGGCGAAAGGTTCCCACAGCGCCAGAACGGGTACTAGATGCTCCTGGTCTTATCGACGATTATTACCTCAACCTGTTGGACTGGTCTAATAACAATCAAGTAGCCATTGCGCTGGAACAGAGTGTATATATCTGGGACGCCAATACCGGCTCTGTATCTTCACTCATGGAGTGCACTAATGGCAGCTACATTGCCAGTGTGCGATGGTCGGGTGACGGTGCCTATCTCTCCATTGGTCTCTCCGATGGCGATGTCCAGATCTGGGATGTCGAAGAGCAGACCAAGCTACGATCTATGACTGGCCATTCTGCCCGGGTTGGTGTTATGAGCTGGGACAAGCACATTGTCTCTTCTGGGTGCCGAGACGGTTCTATCTGGAACCATGACGTTCGAATCGCTGAGCACAAGATTAACGAGTTCAGCAGTCACACTGCTGAAGTGTGCGGTCTCGAATGGCGATCTGATGGGTCTCAGCTCGCGTCTGGTGGCAACGACAACATTGTCAACATCTGGGACGTCCGTTCGGCCATTCCAAAGTTCACCAAGTCAAACCACCGAGCTGCGGTCAAGGCTCTTTCTTGGTGTCCATGGCAAATGAACCTCCTCGCTACTGGCGGTGGTTCGCAAGACAAGCAGATACATTTCTGGAACGCCACCACTGGGTCTCGTGTTAACTCTATCGACACTGGTTCCCAGGTCACCTCTCTCAAGTGGAGCAACTCGTACAAGGAGATTGTTTCCTCCCATGGATTCCCAGATAACCACTTGACGATCTGGTCCTATCCATCTCTGACCAAGAACGTTGACATCGTCGCTCACGACTCTCGAGTGCTCCATTCTGCACTCTCTCCAGATGGCCAAACTCTTGCCACCTGTGCTTCTGATGAGAATCTCAAGTTCTGGAAAATCTTCGAGACGGTTGGCAAGAAGGTTGCCTCGGCCGGATCGACGATTGCTTCCAAGGAGATGGGCAAGACTATGATGATTCGATGAACACGCGCATGAAAAACCACTAACAATGACAAACAAAAACAGTATATAAGTTGAACGCATGATATGGTCAATTGATACCCCTAAAGATACTGTGTCGTAATCTAGCAAACCAATAATGTATTTATATAGCAATTCACCCCCATAATATGTATTAGATTAGCTGTCATTGGAGCAGTGGAGTGAAATATCTAGATTATACTGGTTCTTGATGGAGCATTAATTCTTTTTTCGTATTGCAAACGCGTGTTATTAACGCGTCTCTTCGGAAGTCTGGCAGTATATAATATGTGACACTTTGTTTAGTAGTATTGTACTGTAGAATCACAGTTCTTGAAGTACAATTGGAGATCAATCCCCTAGCAGCTCCCTTCTACAGATACTTGGCTATAGGCGTTGACAGAAGCTCATGAGTTGGTCTTAAATATACGTAATAGTTCTATGACCGATCGATCTCATATCTTGCAATGTAATAATAAATAACCCTCGATGAGTTAGCTCAGCAGGGTATTCTCAAAATTACGCATTATCGTAGTATAAATGAAACCAACAACTGCCCGCATGGTGCGTGCGCAGGCGGGTATTTTCCCCCTATATAAGGAGCAGCTGCCCGGCGAATTCTGTTCTTCTTTTTTTTTTTTCCTCAAATCTCTTTGCCTATTGGCTTTGATTATTGTGTAGTATCTGTTCATTATAGTTTAACGACTATTACGGCCTTACAGAGGCCTTTTATATCGTTATCTTATTTTTGTACCCAGTTGAGCAGACCTCTGGACTATGTCTATGTTTGCTCGGCACTGTGTCGTTGCCATTGCACTTTTCGGCTTCTGACGCGAGTCTCCTTTTCAATTTTTCTATCCGAGGTCGGGTGACTAGTTGAATGGGATTCTCCATAACCTTTATAAATGTTGAAAAATATATCAGTACCACGGTTCGTTTAAGCAGAAATAGGAGGTGCATATGGTTCATCACTTAGTACTGTAGACAAAGTACCAAGCACGCTGTATGGTAGTACACTCTATCTCATCATGGTACACCGTATATTAGATCGCCCGTACCCCATGCGGACCTAAAGTCTGGATTGCAGGCTTGTGAAAAACAAGGCAGGGTCCGAAGGGTATGGATCGTCGAGGCTTACGCAGCAGGCCGTACCAATAAGATGCCTTCACCCAGAACAGAGGTTTCAATCAGTAGGGTCTGTGCATAGTACAGTACTTGCGGGTCAGTGCTCAGCTCAAACCTTCCTGAATAGTCGATAACCCCGGCAAGTGGCTCGATACGCACAGAGTTGCGGCTGTTGAGAGCCTTATGGATGTCTTTCATTACGTGCACCCCCCAGAACCAAGCGGGTTTAGCCAGGGGACAAAGATGCCCCCATATGTCCATCCATTCTGGCGCAACGCTTAAACCCCCGAGTTACCCTGTCCCTGGTAGAACCGGATTGGACCTTTAACCGCTACTAGTAGTGGGGCACGTCGTTTGCCTACAAGTAAACTCAAACGTTAATCGCGGCTCTCTCCACTTGAGCTGGGGTTGTTTAGTGTACCCGATACACGAGAACAACTGGCGATGAGAGAGATACTGGTTGGGGCGCATTCAGACCCCAATTCCGGGTTCAGGAAGAGCATGGAGGATGCCCACAGTACAGTATTGAGCCTGAACTCGACGGATTCGTACTTTGCCGTCTTTGACGGGCACGCTGGGCCCATGGCAGCCCAGTGGTGTGCGAGCCACTTGCACGAGATTATCGCCCGTAACCTCGAGGAGTATGGAGCGCAGTGGCAGGTGCCAGTGATCCTCGCCATGAGTTTTGAGGAGGCGGATCGCGAGCTCTGCCAGCTTCCGAACTACGACAACTCTGGCTGTACCGCTGCTGTTGCCCTGATCAGAACCGACCGCACGGGTCGGAGGGTATATACGGCCAATGTAGGAGATGCGAGGGTAGTGCTCTCGCACAAGGGGTCTGTGGAGCGTCTGTCGACGGATCATACGCCCGCGGAGCCCAAGGAGATTGAGCGCATTGAAAAATGCGGCGGGACGTTGGTAAATAACCGAGTCAATGGTGTTCTGGCGGTTACGAGGGCTATTGGCGACGCGTTTATCAAGAGCCAGGTGTGTTCTCGGCCGTACACGTTAGAGACGCACCTCTCTGATCCCGACGACGAGTTTCTAATTCTGGCCTGTGATGGTCTGTGGGACGTGTGTGGGGATCAGGACGCGGTGAACTTTGTGCGGACGTTCAATGAGCCGACCAAGGCGGCCAAGGCGCTGGTCAAGCATGCCCTGAGGCTTGGATCTACGGATAACGTGACGTGCCTCGTCGTCCAGCTGAGTGACTATTCGGAGAAGTTCCGGTCAGACCGCCGCGCGCTGATATCGCAGATATCGGCTGAGATGCCCCAGGCCATTTCGGAGCCATCCTCTGCCTCAACGGCGTCGTCATCGCCGGTGCGTGAGAAGAGACCAACGGCGGAGCTGGGGGAACCGCTGCCTAAGCACGTGAAGCCCATTCCCTCCCCGCCACTAGAGAGCCGTCATTTCCGGTATGGGGTACCGAAACGAGAGGTGCCGTTGGAATTCAATGAGGGGGATGATGACAGTGAGGCCACTGCCGATTAAACTGACCAAAAAGGACCAGGTAGTATGCTTAATAGACATGACTGATGCTATACATGGTAGACCTCACATTACCAGGTGCTAGTAATACCCAAAGGTGCACGGTAATGGGGAGGTGGAATAACTAATGTACAATCCATTACGGTACCTTGCAACTATCGAGGTACTGTACCAATTAAGAATGAATAAAATAAAATAATAAAAATAATAAAAACGCCGAAACATTCTCTTAATCGTCAGCGTAGAGAATGTACTTCAAAATGTCACTCAGCGTCACAATACCCTTGAGCTTGCCATCCTCGTCCACGACGAGCAGCCGATGCAAACGCGACCGTCTAATGGTATCCATGATCGTGTCTAGTCTATCCTGATCCGTACAAGTGTGAACACCCTCAAAGTCCTCCGGCCGTCGCATGAGAGCCTCCCCCACCGAAAGACTCAGGTCTGTGTATATACCACCCTTGATCAGCGACAGCACATCAACCGCCTCGTATATGTTGAGCAGCCGGTTCTGCTCGTCGACAATGGGGATCGAAGAAACCCCCTTGTTTACTAACAAATGAATCACGTCAATGACCGGGGTCGTCATGGTGGCCGTGGCCAGATTTTCATAGACACCAATGTTGAGCTGGGAGAGCGGCTTCATGAGTTTCCGCGTCTCCTTGCAATTCAACGCCACAAACTTGAGAATTCGGTACTGTGTCAGCACACTCACTACAATCTCCCGGTTCGTCTCCTCGTCAATGTCAATCAGCGGAATCCTCCTCGCCTTGGACTGGATCATCTTGCCGCACGCCTCGTAGAGTGACTTGAACGGGTATATCGAGAGCGTCTCAATCGGCTCGGCGCCAATCGCCTTCTCCACGTCCCTCAGGCCGTCCAGCGTAAAGTGCTCTATCTTATCCATCTTCTCGGGGTTCTGAAAGTAGTACTGGATCACGTTGATGTAGTCCGAGGCGGTTAACAGCCCCGCAAACCGCGAGATCTTGGAATCCCACAGCGGCGCCGACACAATGCCATTCTGGAGCAGAATTGTCAGCGACTTTTTCACCAGCAGCGCCGTATCCAGCACGATGAGCCGGAACGACACCGGTAGCACGTCGTACGACGTTTTGCTCTTTAAAAACTCCCTGATCGCTTCCTACCGGTAATTAGCACGTGAATCTCCCCCTCGTAAAGGTGTACATACAACTCCATTTCGCTGATCCTCGGCGATCTGATCAGTGGTATTACTCTCGCTCATTGCGCCAACTCACAGTATGCCCGTCTCGTCAAGGTGCCTTGGGTGGCCTCTTGTTAGTCGTTTATTGGGGCTTGTTAGGTGATGATCGGGTTGGGAGGAAGTGTTGTAATTTACGCATATTATTGCCCCTGCGAATATATGGGCACGCTGTTATCGTCAATATAATACAGCATGGGTTATCTGTCTGGAGAGACTTCAGAATTAGTGAACTGAATAGTGGATAAAAAGTGGAATAAGGTTAAAAATTGAACATTGGATGTAAAAATATGGAGACGGGACCCGGCCGTACGTGGTTATACTTGTTTCACTGCCAATTGCATTCATCGCGGATCGATCCAGAATTGCCTGACTACAGGATTTTAGTGTTGGGTGTAGGACTACGAGAGCTCGATGGCCTCAATATCCCACAAGTTGTAGGTCGTTTGGACTGTAGTTCTGAGAGCTCGCTGATGTAACACATGGGAGCTAAATCTTCCCCTGGGACTCAATTAACCCGAAAATGTACCCCTATTTTACTGTAACACTGAGCTCATTAACACAATACAACTGTACTGTAACACTGAGCTCGTTAACGCAACTGGTGTACTGAATACTGACCTCATTAACACGACCGGTGTACTGAATACTGACCTCATTAACGCAACCGGTGTGCTGAATACTGACCTCATTAACACAACCGGTGTACTGAATACTGACCTCATAACGCAACCGGTGTATTGAATACTGAGGTACTAATGTGTAATGTGGGTACTAGGTGCGGTACTATACATGCCTACCGGCGCCGATCCTTGTTTCACATTGACTTTGAGCCGCAGGAGCCGCATCTCCCCCTTAACCCTACGGTCCGGAACCAAAGATAACCTCCGCCAACCGGCAAACCATGCACTCCGCCGCAACAAAAGTAAACGCTCCAAGTGGCGACGGCAACTGTTGCTACGCGCAAGGGGTTGGTACGGATGAATAATAGGGTCAACTTAATTAAGTGTTGCGCCGCGCCACTAGTCTTAAACAGGCGATGCCGATTATTAATGGGTAGCGATCTACAATCGCGATCTCTTCAACTTAACACGTCACTGGCGGCATTTGCGGAGATTGACACCACCTAGTATAAAAGCTTCCCCAAGTGCACCTGAGCTTTTTAGACCAAAAGAGATGAAGTACTCCAAGATACTATATACCCTGGCCTCCCTGTTGGTGGCCGCCAAGGCCTCTGACGTGGTCCAGCTCACCACGGAGGAGTTTGACGACTTTGTGTCGGAGAACTCTGTCGTCATGGCCGAGTTTTACGCCCCATGGTGTGGCCATTGCCAGGCGCTCGCTCCAGAGTACGAGCAAGCCGCATCCATTCTCAAGGAGAAGAACCTTTCAATCGCCAAGATTGACTGTACCGAGGAGGAGAAGCTGTGCGCGGACCAAAAGATCCAGGGCTACCCCACTATCAAGGTGTTCCACGGCCTGGACAAGGTTACCCCTTACCAGGGCCCGCGAAAGTCGGACGCCATTGTGTCGTACATGATTCGTCAGTCAATGCCTGCTGTGAGCCCCGTGACGGCGGAGAACATTGACGAGTTCAAGGCTACTGATAAGTTTGTCGCCATTGGTTTCTTTGACGACAAGAAGTCCAACACTACCTTCCAAAACCTGGCCGAGTCGCTGCGGGACAAGTATGTGTTTGGCGGCTCTAGTGATGCCAAGTTGGCCAAGGAGCTGGGTGTCTCCAAGCTTCCCGCGGTGGTTGTTTTCAAGGACTTTGACGATGGCAAGTCCATTTACGACTCTACTGCCAAGAACTTCAAGTTCACGCAGAAGAACCTCAAATCGTTTGTCTCCCTCGAGTCCTTCCCGGTCATTGGTGAGGTTGGCCCCGGCACGTTCTCTGAGTACGCCACCTCGGACGTTCCGCTCATGTACATTTTCGTAGACAACGACGAGGACCGGGAGGAGCTGGCCGAGATTGCGCGATCCTTCCACCCACAGCTCAAGGGCAAGGCCCACATTGGTATGTTGGACGCCAAGCAGTATGGCGGCCACGCGCCAAATGTTAACCTGCGAGAGGAGTGGCCCGCCATTGCCATCCAGGACTTTGAGAACGGCCTCAAGTACGTGCATTCGCAGGAGGAGAAGATTACCAAGGAGTCTCTCTCCAAGTTCATTGAGGACTACGTGGCCGGCAAGCTCGAGCCTTCCATCAAGTCTGAGCCAGTGCCAGCGCCAGAGGACCAGGGCCCAGTTTACACTGTTGTGGGTAAGAACTACGATGACTTGGTGCTCGACGATGACAAGGATGTGCTGGTAGAGTTTTACGCGCCATGGTGCGGCCACTGCAAGAACCTGGCTCCTACCTACGAGGAGCTCGGCGCTCTTTACTACAACAATGACGAGCTCAAGGGCAAGGTCACTGTGGCCAAGGTTGACCACACCGCCAACGACGTTCCAGACGAGATTCGAGGTTACCCAACCATCAAGCTCTTCAAGGCTGGCGACAAGAAGAACCCAATTGAATACTCTGGCTCGCGATCCCTTGAGGGTCTCGTTGAGTTCATCAAGGAGAAGGGCACTCACAAGGCTGACGGCCTTGCCGAGAAGGCCGAGAAGCGAGACGTTAAGGAGGACGAGGAGGCCGAGAAGACTGCTGAGCACGAGGACTTGTAATCCATGTCTACTACTAATTTATTTCAATTGGTCTATTTGTTTATAAAAGAATTCATTTGTTGCTTTGATTATTTGAATGATCTAACATCTTATGGTAGAGTAGGCCTAGGGCTTTTATGGAATCTATTACAAAGTGCTAAGGCTGGAGCTGCCCAATATGGCAAGATCTTGGCAGCCTAATCATGCAAGCCTTAGGCTTGCGCCCCCGTGGTGTACCAAGTACTATTCAAGCGGCGCAGTGTTTCCATCGTATAGGTCGTTTTCATTTTTTATGTCTCGATTTTTGTTTTTCCAGGGGGGCCGTATAAATATGTCCGACAATCATACTTTTGCGACAGTGAAAAGTCAGATCTGAAATGAAGTTTATCGGTATTGGGCTGATTTTGGTGGCCCTGAGCTACGTATTTGGGTACCTGCGACAGAACTTCCTGCCGGGGTGCTATGTGTTTGATCCGTTGAAGCTAAAGGATATTTGCAATGAGGCCCTGGCCCAGTCCTCCGCCAATGCTAATGCTACCGAGGTCTTGCTCAACGTTCACGCGGGACTCAAGAAGGAGTACCCAGACTACATCAACGAGTTCAATGAAGATGAGTGGGTGTTCAACAACGCCGGTAACGCTATGGGTTCTATGCTGATTTTGCACGCCTCGATCAGCGAGTACCTCATCTTCTTTGGCAGCGCTACTGGATCCGAGGGCCACTCTGGCAACCACTTTGCCGACGATTACTTTACTATTCTTACTGGTGCTGAGTACGCCGCCCCACCTCATGCCCGAGAGGCCGAGGTCTATCTTCCTGGAGACCAGCACCACATGGTCTGGGGTCAGAGCAAGCAGTACCGATCCAGCCCGAACATGTGGGCTTTGGAACTTGCCCAGGGTTGGATTCCATCCATGCTGCCGTTTGGGTTCTTGGACATGATCTTCAGCACTTTGGACGTCAAGTCTTTTGCCAAGACGGCCGCTTTGACTGCTAAGAACATGGGCATTAACCTAGCCCGTGGAAAGTTCTAAATTGGCGTAAATGGTGCATCTATTACGTCAACAATGTATATACGATACGGTTATTAATGATATGATGAGTTTCGGACCAGCTGTAGAGAGTCAGCGCCGCAGTTATATATCGTGCAGAAAAATTCTTCTTTCCTATGGCTGAAATATGTTATAGGAAGAGGTAATTTAATTTTCCAACTCACTAGCCTCAAATACGAAATCAGATCTCTAGGTTCATGTTGAAATTGACAGTCGAGATTAGCCGGTCAATCGCATTGAGAGAGCTTGGCTCTAAATTCCCACTAGTTGAATGTGCCGCTACGGTTATCACACAATGTGGCTCCATTAGACTCTAAAAACGTCAGCTGAGGAAACAGATACGATGGTAATTAAGAGTTCAATTGACTCAGATACCGTCGCCTAGTTCTATAAGTAAAGGTTCCTACAAGTCCTCACAGCTCCGTCACTTCAATAATCAATGACGAAAAACTTTATAAATTGCTAATACACAGTACAGTATATAACAATTCTTAAAGACATCTTTTTCAGTTGACCTCGACTTCAGACTTGATACTGCACTTGAAATATTGGAAATTACATGTGCCTGACTAAGCAACTGCGGTTAGCGACCCTTCCACCCCACATTCGCCAACAGTGAACGTTGGATGAAGGACATTATATTATAAACCGAAGGATAAAGACTGGTTGAATAGTCATTCCCTCAACTATGAGGTTGCGCCGTTTCAAATCAGTTAGGAGGATTCGGCTGACTGCCCACCCGATGGGAAAGGAATCGACTCCTAGGCCGGCTTAAGTACGTACTCAATTAATTAATCAATATTGACCGACCGGTATCGATCGCGAGCTCTAGATCTCGAGAGATATATAGCCTAGGGGATATATCGATCGATATCGATATCATATATATATACGCGCGCGCGCGTCAAAAAATTTATAAAGGCCCAGCTAGCTGGGTCGCGGCCATATATATGCATGCACATAGCTATAGGGGATATATTCCCCGGCTCGCGGGCGTTTAAATTAATTAATTAATTAATTAATCGATATCTTTATAATGCTTCGTGGGAGGATCGAACTCCCGACCTTCAGATTGCCCAATATTAACATTGTGAATATTTTGAATGTAGTCTTGTACCTGCATATGTATATGTACAAGTCCGGATTCAACGCACAGACAATTGTCTATCCGTTCCAAGTCATATGAGACTGACGCTCTACCTACTGAGCCAACGAAGCGCTCGAATCGATGCTTAGAGTTGTATGGGAGGTGGTATAAAAACTACCGGTAGTTCTTCATTCTATTTTTATAAACAGCAAGAGCTCATTGTGGCCTTCAACGTAGCGACCTCCGTTCCGTGGTAGATCCTCAGCAATATTGCACAATTGCGCACAGGCAACGAGGCTTTGGGGCTTACTTTCGACGATTCAACATTCAGAACCGGCCTTGGACGTGCCAGCTCACCTTGACACCCTTCAGTAGGTGTCTACTCCACGAGAGTCAAAGGGAAAGTGGTTTTCTCCCCTTATCTTCAGTTTAACTGAGGGAATCCGCATTGTCTACAGTGGACTGGTAACCGAGGTACCAGTCGACTTCAGTTCGCACATGATGTCTATTAGAATGTTTTTGACCTGGCTGGTGAAGCCCAATGTCTAGATATAGTCTTCCTTTAGCAGTATGCAGAGACTCTAATCAAGAATTATTATGACCTTGGACGTGTCAATGCGACAATGCTACGGTCGGAACGATCGATTATATCTTCACCAAGTGTGTGCGATGGAACAATTCCGCCATCTGCTGCTTGCGGCCTCCTCAGGTCTCCGTATGAGCCGACTCTTAAATACCAAGACCGGTAGCTGAGATCCTCAAATCTCGGCATCTTTCAACTGGTGTTTACTCCACATGAGTCAATTAAATGGTGATTTCTCCCCGTCCTATCAGCTATTACTTAGGTAATCCGTATATCTACTGTGTGCTATAATTAATAATTCTTGATTAGAGTCTCTGCATACTGCTAAAGGAAGACTATATCTAAGTATACACACTCTCTCATATACACTGTAATTATGAACTTATTATGAGTTCGCTTGGTAAACGTAATAAATTCAAATGGGGGCAGACGGGGTCGATTTCCTCAGCAAACATCGCCGAGTGTAAATCTCCTTGTTGTGTTACGAATGTCTGTAGCTGTGCATTATAGGAGTCTGTGTTATGGGAGAAATGCGGATTACTGAGTCAAGTCCTACATTGTACTGAACATACAATACTCTGGATGGATACAATGATTAGGTGCATTGATATTAGATCGCCTGGCGTCTAAATGTGGACCAATTTTTTAGCGAAATCATGTTTCAATCACGCATACAGGCTAACTAGATTAAGTTGGTGCTCATAAATGATGTCGTGGAGAATGTGCATATTGAAATATATGAGCTCTGTCGTTTATTTGTCAACGTCGAGCTCCTTATGCAATATGATCAGCATTATTGCTTAACACAATCTCTTTGGCTCCTCTCTGTGGCCTTTTTGTTCCCTTAAGATGGCTAGACTTTAGCATTTATTATCTATCTTATATCCCTGACAGTCGGTATCCATTGTCGATATTAGTGGGCAGTAGAGTATTTTCTGGGACCAAGTAACATTGTGAGTGTCAAAGCTTACGATATGTTAATGTCTGTCTGTGACTAAGGAGATCTTGAACTACGGAGAGAACGACACGTAAACTACCGCCCAAGCGACCGCACGGTCTTGGCACTATAAAATCCTCACTAGCCTCGGCACAGTAATAGATGCCAGGATTCCACCTAGTACATAATATACCATGCCATAGTTGCTAATCCGGCGATTCCTACAAAACATTAGTATTATTCCCCCTATAACCTACACACGATTCTTATGACAGTTAAACCACAGTCCGGTTTAAACTACCTGCAATATTACTCGATACCTGCAAATCCCCTGGTTTTAATCTCCGGTACTACCGACTCCATTCCACGTTAACAATTTTCACGTTCATGAGCCGCATTCCCATTTTGTGATTTTCACGTGAATGGACGCACCTCGAGATCTCATCGAACCACCCCTTAATACGCATCCGTTCCTTTATAAGTTAGCAACCGACGGACTACCAGTCCAGCATTCATTTTTTTTAATATATTCAATCGCTATGTCGGGAGCGAAGCTGAAGCGCCCTTCGGGCTCTTTGGCTCATGCACTGATTATGGCACTGAGGTCGCATCCTGCGATAACCAACACGGCAAAGGCCTACGGCCTCGCCTACTTATACATTATCATTCCCAGGGTATTTTCGCTAATTAACCGCCTGGCTAAACGGCGAATCACATCATCAGAGCTGCTTTACAAGTTCCTACGGGCATTGCGCCGGGGGCTTCTCCCTAACCGGTTCCCCGCCTTTGTTGCCAAGTTGGTCGCTAGTGTATACCTACTCCACCCAGCAACTTCGCGACTTACGGGGGGCTCCAGACCTGGCCTGTTTCTGGCATCGGCTCTCTCAGGGTCTGTATCATTTCTTTCATATAAGAAGGGGCTCCAGAGCCATCCGCTGGGGGCCGACACCTCTGATCTGACGTTGACCTTGTTTGTGCGGGCCCTGGATGTTCTGGCTCGAATTGGCGGGCGAAGCTTGGGGGTGTCGCAGTATGTCATGGAGCTTGGAGACGTAGCGCTGTTCACCGCGTCGTGCTTCGCAATCATGTTTGCGTGGTTCTTTTACCCGGAGAAGCTGCCTCCGGCGTATGCAAAGTGGATCACAATGGCGGCAAATATGGATGACGAACTTGTAGAGGCATTGAGGCTGGTGAAGCATGGGGATATCGTCTACGGGGAGAGAGGACCGCATGATGATATCTTGGCCAAAATGTGTCGTAAGATGGGACTTGATCCCAAGTATGGACGGTTCTCAGAGACTGCCCCATTGCCATGCCGGTTAGTCCACAATAACGTTTCCGATAACTGCGAGGTTCACTTTCTTTATCGGTGGTACCGGGGGTTCCTCACCTCTCTCTCTATTTATACGCCGATTAATATTGCGGTGGCCCTTATTACGCGTAACTGGAAGAAGGCATGGAAGAAGGTTCTCCTTGGCTCGGCGCGGTCTTCAGCGTTCCTAGCCACGTTTATTGTGCTCAATTGGTACGGAGTATGTTTGGTGAGGACTCGTCTCGGCCCCAAGCTGTTCCCGAATGCTACTCCTCAGCAGCTGGAGGATACGTGGGGTCCTGGGCTCGGCTCAGCGCTATGTGGCTTGTCTTCTCTGATAGAGTATCCCCAGAGGCGTGGAGAACTGGCGTTGTTTGTAGCCCCCCGGGCCCTTTCCATTGCCATTCCAGAGCAGCAGCATGACACGCACAAGTATGTTGAGACTGCTCTTTTCGCATTGAGTTTTGCAGTATTAGCCACAGCTGCCAAAACCTCTAAGGGCGACATTAGAGGTGTGTTCAAGCGGTTCATGACCGCTGTTTTTTAATATCTCATGCCCTGTAACATAGACCACACACCACATGTTTAATGATTTTTAATATCTCATGCTCTGTAACATAGACCACACACCACATGTTTAATCTAATTCTTCGTAGGGCTCACGAGTCCACATCAACCGTGTTAAAGCATGCTACGACAATGCAGTGCCGAAGATATGATAGCGTTACGAATTGCGATATTGAGTCACACGTACAATGACCTACAACGATCTATCGGACCCTAACTAAAGAGAGGAGATTGCTGCTTAAAGTCGAGCCCCGCCAGCCTTGTCGTGGAAGTTGAACCATCCAACCCAATCAGAGAAGCACTTCTCCATGGCATACTTGCCTTCTGGCTTGGAGACATCGCCTCGGACAGCAAACCCATGAGCAACACCCGATGACAGAGTGGTAGTGTAAGTAGCGCCAATTTCCTGGAGAGCAGCTTCGGTCTGGGCACGCAGCTCATCAGTGTAATAGTTATCAGTTGCAGCACCCGAGATGAACAGCGGACCCTTGATAGCCTTGATTTCCTCGATAGTGACAAAGGTTGGGTGTGCAATACCCACAGCGTGAACTGACTTGTCGCCCAGCAACTGGACGGCGTACTTGGCACCAAAGCAGTAGCCAGTGGCCACGACATAACGTGGCTTGAACTCAGCCTCGATATACTTCATGGCCTTGTCGACAATTGGTCGCGTCTGTTCCGGCATGTGCTTGGGGAACCATTCCTTCATAAGGTCTAGACCCGAGTTGAGCATCTCCTCGGAGATGGCGTCCCCATAGAAAAGGTCTGGAACCACAACCTTGAACCCCGCCTCACCAAACTGATCGGCGATGAGCTGGACGTTCTTGAACTTGTGGCCGAACACATCAGTGAAGATGACGAGCACCCGGTCAACGTCCTGACCGGTGATATAGTACTCGACCTCATCGACGGTAACGGTCTTTCCGGTGACATCACCGGCTGGAACGGTTAGAAATTGACACCCCTTTGAAAATTACAATACTTACAGTGTCGGAAGCCGCTGGTGCAACAGGTAGATGGAGCCTTGGAAGCCATGGTCTATGTGTGTTTATGCTGTGGAGGGAGAGTGGGAAACGGCGATATTTAAACGTTTACGGATGGAAATTCTGGCATTCCATCCCTCGGTTACGTACCCGAACTCCGATTGTACAGTACCGGAGTCCTGTAGATCACGGAGTTAAACTCGGGTCGTCATCAACTCCGAGAGCCCCACTCCAACCCTTGGAGGACTTTCATAGGTTGCGGGAAATTAAAATAGAACAGGTCTATCATCTTACACTATGCCATGAATTTTGAGGACGGACACTAAATTATTAATATAGAGGATATTTTAAAAAGCGACCTCGGTTTTCCCAGAGTTTGTCGGGTCTATACTGTCGGTACTCGGTACATTAACGGCAATACTACACTGTACTGGGATTGGTAATGAATTGCAATTCAATGACATGGACGCAGATCCATTTAGCCACACTCAGCTGTATGGAGATATCGCACGACAATAGAATTGGCCATAAATTCTTCTCGCACAATATACGGTTTAATTTATTTAATGCCAAGAATTTAGCCGGCTGACGATGCAGATCCTTGCATCTTCTGTGAGAAGGACAAGTGTAAATTGTTTAGAGATGATATACCATGGTAATATATTAGAGATTAGAGATACACGGCTTACTTTGCGAATCACACCTGAAATAGTAATGCCGCATCATTCAAACCTTGATAGAGTTTGGCCAAAGAGTTATGAGGTCATACCTTTGTCGCATTCTGGTTTGCAGTAGGTACTGAATCTTGGGTCAGAATTGGAAATATACTCGTAATATTCGATTATTCCTTCGTAGGATCCAATAGCAATGCTGAAAAATTCAATAGTATCAAATTAACCAATGAGTCTATATCTATAATAAAACGTTAGAATTAAATAATCATGTCCGCGAACATTTTTGTAGCATTAAGCTTGAGAAACCGAGGAAGAAGATGGGTTCACCTGTTCAATGTCTACACGCTCCTCTGGGTCCTTCTCATTATCAGAACTCTCCTCTGGCTTGCTAAGGCCAAGAATCTCAGCCTCTCGCTTAACCTCGGCGTCACTAAGGAATGGCATAGTCTCGGCAATTCGCCACACTGGCTTGCTCTCAGCGTTGGACTTGGCAAAGATAATGTCCACCTCCTCAAGAGATCGGCCAGCGGTTTCTGGATAAAAGAAAAAGATCAGTGGCACGAAGAGGAAGTTCATAAGAGCAAAGAACAAATAACAGCCCCATTGAGTCTGGTTAATGAAGATTGGAGTGAACATAACCACGGCAAAGTTAGAAACCCAGTTGGTGCAGGTAGAAATGGAGGCAGCCGCAGTTCGCGTCTTGGTAGGGTTGATCTCAGGTGGGTAGATCCATGGCAGAGGAAGAATGGTAAAGGCAAAGAAGACAATGAAGAGGAAGAGGCCAACCGCAGCGCCCTTGGCGTTCTGGTCAGTTGGGTGCACGAGGCAACCAAAAGTGATCAAAAACGAGCAGCCCTGGCCAATAGCGCCAATCAAAAACAACTTTCGTCGGCCCACTTTTTCAATCATAAAGAAAGACGGAATTGTGGCAATGGCATAGACGGTTGAAAACACACCACCCATAATGAGCGACATTCGCTTGCTCTGGTGCATAGAATTTTCAAACAGCACAGTAGAGTAGTAGATAGCCGCGTTGCAGCCGGTAAACTGCTGGAAAAACTGAGTAGAGGAGCCAATGAGCATTCGTCGGAAATGTTGGGTTCGGCCATGGGTGAAGAGTTCCTTGAAGCCAGCTTGGTTGTTGGCATCCTTGAGAGAATCGGTAATGACCTGAATCTGCGCAGACACAGACTCATCAACGGGGGTAACGCTGTTGATACCACCCAAAATGGTTCGTGCTTCCTCAATCCTGTCATGGGCAATGAGCCATCGCGGAGACTCTGGCATCTGCCACATACCGAAAAAGACAACGAGAGCAAACACAATCTGGAAAGCGACGGGGAATCGCCATTGGACAGAAGAGTTGACATAAGAAAGGCCAAAGTCAATCCAGTAAGCGACCAGAGTACCAAACGCAATTACCGAGCCCTCAAGGTTGACCAAAAAGCCTCGATTTTCCGCCTTGGACATTTCAGACTGCCAGACTGGAATGGTTGCAGTGTTGAGACCATTACCGATACCAGTAATGACTCGCCCAACCACAAACTGGCCGAGGCCCCAATGGGGGCCAAACGCGGCAGTGGAAATAATAGTACCAATGACAATGATCATTGAGCCCGCGAGTACAAGAGGCTTTCGGCCAATTCGCTCACCTCGGAACAGGGCAAAGAGGGCACCAAAGAAACAGCCAATTTCGTAGCACGAAGTCACGGCACCCTGGACAACAGTGGCATGATGGGTCTCACCCTTGGTAGCCGGGAATTCATCGTTAAACTGAACACCAGTAATAATACCGCTCATGAGACCCTGGTCATAGCCGAAAAGCGAGAAACCCATAACGGCGACAAAGGTAATGGTCCACCGCAGGGGTCGGCCCTGGAGGCCGCCCATATTTGTACGTCCTGCTTTGATAGCGTCTATCATGTTTTCTGACGTTTATCGATTCTATAAAGACAAGCGAGTTTGTAAGCGGACAGATTGGACCTTTTATATCCAATGGCCAAGCCAAAAAAATAAAATAAAATAAATACAACTGTATAGGCTTACAACACACCAAGTGCACCCATGACTAGCACTATCCAGTGCCGATGGGCAATAGACCGTTTGAAATTTCCAAAACTTTCACACAAACTGGGCAAGTGATTAAGATCATCATGTTTTATGTTGATGTCATTTGTGATACTAATGTACCGGAACACTGAACCACCTAAAACACTCACATTATACTCATCTCCGATGGTTATAGCAAGTTTAACCCCAATTTC
>JAKTQL010002517.1:68953-79508 GCA_030558815.1 Blastobotrys malaysiensis
AGCCCGCGAGTACAAGAGGCTTTCGGCCAATTCGCTCACCTCGGAACAGGGCAAAGAGGGCACCAAAGAAACAGCCAATTTCGTAGCACGAAGTCACGGCACCCTGGACAACAGTGGCATGATGGGTCTCACCCTTGGTAGCCGGGAATTCATCGTTAAACTGAACACCAGTAATAATACCGCTCATGAGACCCTGGTCATAGCCGAAAAGCGAGAAACCCATAACGGCGACAAAGGTAATGGTCCACCGCAGGGGTCGGCCCTGGAGGCCGCCCATATTTGTACGTCCTGCTTTGATAGCGTCTATCATGTTTTCTGACGTTTATCGATTCTATAAAGACAAGCGAGTTTGTAAGCGGACAGATTGGACCTTTTATATCCAATGGCCAAGCCAAAAAAATAAAATAAAATAAATACAACTGTATAGGCTTACAACACACCAAGTGCACCCATGACTAGCACTATCCAGTGCCGATGGGCAATAGACCGTTTGAAATTTCCAAAACTTTCACACAAACTGGGCAAGTGATTAAGATCATCATGTTTTATGTTGATGTCATTTGTGATACTAATGTACCGGAACACTGAACCACCTAAAACACTCACATTATACTCATCTCCGATGGTTATAGCAAGTTTAACCCCAATTTCACTCCAACCTTTATTCTTTCTTCCCCCGCATTTTTTTTTGTCCTCGAGGCAATGACTTCATAGTCCATGGAAAAGAGTACAGACAAAGCCAAAGGCTAACTTCTTTTCCATGCCGTCATTGACAAGGAGAGAGTTTTTCCGAGGTGCGGCGAAAACGCAGATTTGCAGCCGGTGTATAGACTTTTTGTGTCTCAGGGCTGCCGATTTGGTATATTCCGGTCCGGACTGGGTTATACAGTATGCCGATCACCCTAACCCGACCTACAGGTCCAGTACTAAAAAGTCTTCCCGGCCCGGAAAAGCGCGTCAGAATGCCTGTTTAGGCAGCCTGTCAGGGGAAGAGAGGTCCGAGTAGAGCATCTTGTACTCACCTTGACGTATGAGGTAACCAACCGCCGAGCCGCAGGAACATGCGGCGCAACTATGGGTAGAATACCGCAGATAGCAACTGTGTGAGTATCACAGTATACATCTGGTTCGTCTCGGAAAGAGCAGCAGCGTAGCACTCCTCCGACGGCGTTCGAGAAGCTTATTAATGTCTCGGGGCGATGGTCCAAATAAAACGGCCTCTGGGGAATGGTTTACACAGAGGACCTCGGCAATTCTGCGTCGGGGACCCCACTGGCGAGAAGAGCGTGCCGCAGGGACCGGTTTTGCTCAATCAGCGCTACGAGATACTCGTAAACGACCATGAGGATGTCTGATTTTGACTTGCGCGTGGTTGCCGAGCCATCGACCAGAGTCGGAACCAGGGAGCACATTTTGTCAAACTGTCGCTTGATGAGATCCCGGCGCCGCTTTTCACTGGAAATGTGATTCATTCGCTTCTGGTCCTCCGACAGATTCTCCCGTCTGCTTGAAGTGGTGCGTACCTTGCCCGACCCGGTGGAGAGAGACTTTGTACGGGCACGGGGCTTTTTGAGCCCGTCCAGGTACGGCTTTCCAGATGCGTCCAGCGCGGAGAGCGGCGGGCTTGGCTCCTTCTTGACCGGAGGAAAGTTGGGATCAGATGCAAATGCCAATGGCGGATGGGGATTGGGCAGCTTTTGCAGCAGCGGCTGCGGCTGTGACTGGTCCACGGTCTGAGGCACCGGCTTGTCTCCGAGTGGCGGCGACGGGTGATGCGGAAGGTGATGCGGGTACTGGCGTTGACTTAGCTGAGGGTTACTATTAGCGTGCTGCTGGTGATGATGGGCTGCTCCAAACGACTCTACGGGGTCAAACTCAACGTTCAACAGCCCTTCTGCGAGCTTGGGGTCGAACAAAAAGTTGGGGTCCACCGATACCTTGTCAAGGAACTCTGAAAGGGCCCATGATTCCTGCTCGTTGAGCAGCGATGCAAACGGACTCGCACTCAACCCGTTCAATTGCGATATGGTCGAGGCAGGGCTTTCATTATTCGCCGGCGGCTGAGCCTCCTGTACCCCCTGACTAGGCCTCCGATTGGACTGCGGCGGCTGATTCTGCTCATGTAGCTGCGGCGGGGCTTTACTAGAGTACTCAAACTGCTGCTGTTGCTGCTGCTGGTGATCTGGGCTCAGATTCGCATGGAGACCCGTGTGGAACTCGGGAGTACCCATATTAGCAAACGGATTCGTCGCGACGGAATTATTACCGCTCTTGAAATGGCTCAACTGCCGCGCAAACTCCTCCTGGAGCTGTCGCTGGTACTGTTCATGGATTTGGCGATTGAGCTCCTTATCGTCCGTTCCAGTGTAGGCCCACTCCTTGGCGAACCCATTGTCACGGTCAAAGGTGTCAAACGCGGCACCAAACTCGCTCTTGAACATTGAAAACGCAGTGTCAAAATCTACATCCGGGGAGAACCCCAGGTCAAACGCACTCTTGCTCGGCGGAGAAGACATTTTGCTCCAGTGTCGACCTGTTATATATATATACACGACAAGTTACTTGTTTCGATTATAGTCAGCCATGCGGGACCGTAAAAGGGGGGGTGGTCGAAACGTATTAGGTCTGGTCTGGTATGCGTCTTTAGGTCTATTTGATACTCTCTCCCCCGCTGCCAAGTGGGGTTATTGGCGGGTCCCTCGTTCTGGGGACGCCGCCAGGTACGCCAGTGCCGTCACTTGTCGCACCTAAAGCCGTGCTGCAATATACACCATACCCGTGTACACCCGAGCGCCGATATTAAAGGCCGGAGGGTCAGTGGTGGGCACTAGGGCAAAGCTTGGTTAAACGGGGACAAATTGACAGGTACTTGGCAAAGGGCCATACCCGGTCGGGGCATTTGGCGACTTTGGAGGATGCGAATAGGTTACCGCCCTCGACTATCTACTGTAATCGTTCAGTTTGCAGTGCTGAGCTTTGATCACCTCATTTCTTCACGTGAATTTTCGGTTCAAACTCGACTTTTGTGGGGATGGGGTTAGGGCGCCTGCGCACGCAGCGGATCGATGTAATATTATGTGGGCTGTATTAGTGGAGGAGGGGCGGGTTCGGTTAATTTGGTGCAGGTTTGGTTATAGGAAACATGCCGAACCGCGAGTGAACGTGGGCTCGACATGGATTGTCGTCCTGGTACCTAATCAATTGCATATCAATGGTATTGTTCGGTGCGGGAATGCAGGTTTCCATTTGGCTTGCGTATAGGATTAACAGCACATGCCCGGCTTCAGGAGAGAGTCGCGGGTAGGCAATAGCCCTCCTATTGTAGTGTAAAGGCCACGGCGTTCAAATTAAACTCTAAAATAGTGAATTCATATAGTAGACTTGGCATTGGTTCATTCTCTTCTCTCAAAAGTGTAGTACAGTACTAATAAACTGCTTGTATACCGTGTACCTATAGGGCGTCAGTAGTTTCAAACATATATGCATTTGCTATGCCGAAGCTATTCAATCTGTTCAAGCTGCACCACTCGGATAAGAAGAAAAAGCAAGATGCAAAGGCCAAGAGTGCACAGCCCAAGCAGGCGAGAGATATTCGCAACAACTTCAAGCCGGCATTGAGCAAGTCGACAGGAATTACATCAAGATCAGGACCACGTACTCCTACTCAGACCGAAAACGTTGCCCCTGCGACGGGTGGTTCATCCACGTCGTCAGATCTCAGTCTGAGCACCTATACGACTGCAACTGAACATGCCGTAGGCAATGTTTCTGAGCGCTCATCGTCCTCCTCTTCAGAGGCCGCTGCGTCCTCTCCGGCCAGTGGGGATCTATCATCACCACCAATCTCGCCGTCCACATTAAAGAGTCCCTCGACCCCTCCGTCGCTAATACACATGCATCAAGGAGATGGAAAAGCCGACGCTGCAGAAAATGGTGATGATGCGGGGTCCTCGTCCGAACAACGGATTGAAGCCAACATTGCCAGGCTCCGGCTGCTGGTAACTTTTTACGGCATCATTGCTGGGTCGACCCGATATAGCCTCAGCCACGATCTCACTGACATTGTCACGTCCCTTGCCGATTCCGACGCGGTGGATCTGCTGAATTCCATCGTGTCCTCTGCATCCTCGCTAGACGTACAATCGGTGCCTGAAATCATCGAGCTCATGAAGCCCTACGCCCACACGCGCTCCCTGGAGGGCGCCCACCTACTTTACTTTGACCAACCTAGCCGATCAAGCAAGCGGTACAGCAAGCACTCGGCACGCTCCGAGCTGTAATTCCTTAAGTAAATTCTCCATAGTCTTACAACAGAGACTTGCGTATGAACCACGAAGCTGCACAAGGATGTGCAGCCATTTGTAGCTTCATTGTACCGTTGCGTGGTCTCCTCTTTGCGTTTCTGTGCAGCTTTGCATTTGCTCATTACACGATAATGGCATTGAATCTCAAAATCTTCCAGTTGGTAGTGATACAAATATTGTTCATATAGAGATATTTCCCCTATAAGATTAGTACTTCCACCCATAAGTCTTGGCCAGTCTATCGGCGAGGTGCTGCTCGGCTGTTTTGATCTCCTGGCCCTGCCGGTTGGCGCCTCGGTTCTTAACCTCAGCGACAATAGGGGACGGCACCGGCTCCAACAAGACAGTGTTTTGCGGGTGGCAGAAGTACACAATAGAATACCGGTCCTGGCCAGTGATTTGCGCCTTTTGTGGGAACTTGACTCGGTGCATAGATGATCGCAGAATACCCGCCGTCCAGAAGGAGAGCATGTCGGCTACATTGACAATAATCGGCGGCGCGTACTCTGAATTCTTAGCGGGAAGGAATGGGACCGGCGTCCACTGCTTGGTCACCGGATGATGAATCTCCAGCCCATCCTCTCCCTCCTTCTGGAAGAGCAGCGTAACCGACCCATAGTCGGTGTGGGCTCCCGCCCGGATAACCTCCTGTGGGTCCGTCTTCTTCTGGCCCGGGTAAAAGAGGAAGCGCAAAATAGAACCACTCTCCTTATTAGCAAGATGTCGGTCGGCAAACCAATCTTTACCGCCAGCACTTTCATCAACCTTGAGACCCATCCCAAGCAGAACAAACAGCCGGCGACACAGATCATGGCACTTGGCCTGGATCGACTGTAGCTGCTCCAGGTTCTCCTCAAAGTACTTGGGGATCGGGTGGTTAGGTCGCCCGTTGATGAATTGGCCAAAGTTGAACGCTTCCTTGGGGTCCCCCTTGGCCTGAGTGCCCGGGTCCAGGTTCTCCACGTTCATGGCCGAGTACCCGTGGTTGGAAGGATCAATTGGCACTTCATTCTTCTGCTCCTGGGGCAGCGAGAAGAACCCTCGCGACAGCGCAAACATGTCGTCTACTTCCTTCTGGGTGAACCCAGATCCTTCAATGAAGATGAACCCCAGCGTCGACGCGGCGTGGACCAGGGCCTCAGCGGCCGCCATGTCCATCTGGGAGATATCTACAACCGCAACAGGGTTCTCGCTCGACATTATTCTCCTAGTGTATAATAGATAACCAGTGCGGAAAGGTTTTTAGTGCGGTAGTATTTTGGAAATCCAGGGCATTTAATAGGTCCCCGCCAAACGATCGGCATCCGGCTGCAGGTGGTTACAGCCGCACATGCCACGTTACGGCTGAATCCGGTAGCCAGCGATGAGATTGCAACGTACCAATAGATTGAATAGATATGTCCAATTGCTTTAACCTTTCGTCGTGGACGGCGGAGGGACTGGTCCCCGTGCTCTAGTCTTCAAGGGGTGCGCTTTAACCTTTCCTCTTGGGCGGTGGAGGCGGCAGTGACGGGTCCAGCGGGAGGCTCGTAGAGCTGCCGTCGAGCTCCTTGCTCTTCTTCTCCTCCTCCGCAAAGTAGTCTTGCAGGTCGCTCATGCCCAAATTGGCGTAATGCGGCTTCCTTCGAGGCTTGTGGACCGAGGTGGGAGCTGCTGGAGGAGTGCCCGACGAAGGAGGCGGAGGGTTGATATGTGGAGCAGCCTGGGTCAGATCAGCCGGAGTGATAAACGTAGAAGTGTCTCCCTCCTCCGGAATAGCCGCCTCCTCCCGGTGGTGGTCCTCCGTCTCGTACAGAGTGCCTCCCGGCGGCATGAGCGTGTTGCCGGCGCCCCCAGACGCCGCCCGGTCTCTGTGGTAGATCGACCCCGACCGCCGGTGGGTCGACGAGGCATCGTACTTGCCTGCGACCGCCGGGAGCCTGTGGAGAAGGCCATACCCCACGCTGAAGCCCAGCAGTCCAGTGCCGCCCCAGTGGGGACTCGGTCTCAGCCGCACGGGGCGCAGAATATCATAGTCGTGGTTATACACATAGAGCTCAATTTCTGGAGGAGGCCCCTCTGGCGGCTGGGGCGGGTCATTGTAGTACGAATTGACCATCCGCGACACAATTCGCCCCAGTAAATTCTCCCCGCCGGCCTCCAGCAGGCCATTCTCGGCACCCACAATGTAGTCAGCATGCGAAATGAGCCCCGCCTGATCCGCTGGAGAGTTCTGTGTCACATTGAGGACGTGCCACACGTGTTCCGCCGCCACTAGTGGGGTCCACTGCACCGTCATGCCCATCGCAAAGGACTCAATGCCCTCTTCCGACAACTTTGGCGGGCTCTGGCCCTCCACCGGCAGCATCACAGTCCTCTGGACGCGTCCCTTGGCAGACCACACCGTGAAGGACACGGACCGCCCTTTACAATTGGCGATTTCCTGCACAAACGAATCTACGGGCGCCGCAGACGGCGGCACAAAGTCAATCGCAGAGGACGAGCCGCTGCGCGAGTGGCTCGAAAACGAGCTCCGGGACTCCCCCGGCTCGTATGAATACGTCTGGGAGTCCAGCTCGTGGCCGTTGATCCCAATGATGTAGTCGAACAGGCTCTCCAGGCCGGCCTCAGAGGCCGCGCTGTTCTGCGCAACATGAATTACGCGGAAGCCGTGGGACGGCTCTGGCGCGCCCGTGGGCGGTGCAGTGTACCCTTGCTCGTACTGCTGGCCGATAATTCCTTCGGCCGACTTGACCAGGTTCTTGGCGAACGCTCTCAGCATTTCGGTTAGGTGTGTCGTTGACAAGTATCGGATGGTGATTCCGCGCGCCCCTTCACCTGAGGGACCCATCCCCCAGACCCCCTGTGGGCAGGGGCTCCGCTCCTAGGATCCTGTAGCAGCCAGAGGGGGTTTGGGGGTGGAATCCCCAACTACGGGAGCTCGAGGGCTGGCCCTCGAAGACGCTGGGATGCAATTGCCTGGCTAGTGTCTGTTACAAGAGCTTGTTACGCGTTGGGAGGATTGTTACACGGCTTGGGTACACTGGGGGACCAGTCCCCCAGACCCCCTGTAGCAGGGGCTCCGCCCCTAGAACCCCGCCAGTTGATCGGGGGTTTGGGGATGGAACCCCCGACTACGGGAGCTCGAGGGCTGGCCCTCGAAGACGCTGGGGGTGCAATTGTGTGGTACATGTGAGGGCTTGTTACAAGTTTGTTACGCGTTGGGAGGATTGTTACAACCCTTGGGTACACTGGGGGACCAGTCCCCCAGACCCCCTGGGGCTCCGCTGAGCGGAGATTGAGATAGGCAGAGGTCAATTGGGTTATTTCTGTTCCTGCTGCGCTGCGACCTTTTTGTTCAATTCTAAACGGTTAGTTATGCGGTGTAGCGGGAGTTACGTACCTTCGGAGACGACCCGCAAGTTGGCGTACTTGGTGTTGACGACGGTCTCCAGATCGCTCAGGTTCTTGGTCAGGGTCTCGACCTTGCGGTTGAAGAAGTCTATACTATCCTTGGAGTTCTACCCCGTTAGCGCGCCTTACGTACGGCGGGATCATACCTTTTCAATGTAGTACCCGGTGCCGACATCCACCATGAACTTGTCGACCTCCTGCATCTTGCCTGGGATATACAGGCTGCTGGTGAGCGGGACGAGGATCTCCTTCTCCTCGTTGGCCGGGTCGGACACCAGGCCCACCGTGTCGGCGCAGTCCTGGAACTTGTTGAGCGCCTGCCGCAGCTTGCTGAAGGAGTCGGAGAGATGATCAATCTCCTGCTGCAGGTTCTGCTGAACCTCGTAGAGCTGCTGCGGCGACAGCGACTGCACTTCTACCTGCTTCGGTTCCGACATTGCTGATATTTTTCACCGTTGAGTTGGTGATTTGGTCCCCTCCGCGCGACCCATCGACTACCCCCATCTACATTACGGGGGCCTGGGGTCTATGTACTTTTGTTACGCCCGTTACGGGATTGTTACGGCCCCTACTAGCAGCCTACTGTATTCGAGGGCCAGCCCTCGAGCTCCCGTAGTTGGGGATTCCACCCCCAAACCCCCGACCAACTGGCGGGGTTCTAGGGGCGGAGCCCCTGCTACAGGGGGTCTGGGGGACTGGTCCCCCAGTGCTCAAGAGTTGTAACAGTCCTCCCAACGCGTAACAAACTTGTAACAAACCATCATGTACCACACAATTGCACCCCTAGCGTCTTCGAGGGCCAGCCCTCGAGCTCCCGTAGTTGGGGATTCCACCCCCAAACCCCCGACCACTGGCGGGGTTCTAGGGGCGGAGCCCCTGCTACAGGGGGTCTGGGGGACTGGTCCCCCAGTGCTCCCAAGAGTTGTAACAAACACTCATGTACCACACAATTGCACCCCAGCGTCTTCGAGGGCCAGCCCTCGAGCTCCCGTAGTTGGGGGTTCCACCCCCAAACCCCCGACCCGACTAGAGCTTGCGCGTCCCAAGCCCCGTTGAACCAGCGGCCCAAGGGCAAGGGCGTAACCAGTCACTTTGTTACGGCTGTTACGGGGCTGTTACAGCCCCGCTTTGGATCAGCATAGCGGAGCTATAGCTTGGCACAAAGGATGGGTACTTGCATGGCGGTACGTTGAATTGAACAAAGACATGCTGGCCATTGCAGATAAGGTCGGGCCAATGCTGGCAGATTCCATCTGTTCCTTCGCGGCGGGAGAGGCCTGAATATCTATTACATTGGTGCTATTTCGAGCGTTTGGAGCCATGCCGTGGGTGAGGCGACGTGAGACTGGTGTGAGACGCAACTGAGGGAGCGACAATTTTTAGAAACATTATATTTAGTGTCGCGGTCATCTTTATATAGCACACTAACACCATGCCACCTGGATAGCGGGCCAGAGCGTGACCAGGGCGGCCTAGAATGGGGCTACGCAGGTGTATCGCGGGATTTTAGCCTTGTCCAGACGTGGAATTTGTACGCTCACAACAACGGCCGGCACGGACCAATTGCCAGAGGGTCGGATACTACCACCACGGTGTATTCGTCTAGGCCGTTGGGGTGGTACCGGTGGACGTACCTGATCCAGGATCCGCAGTTGGGAGTGACATCATTCCATCATCGGGGTGACTTTCGGCGGACGGTAGCGCATGCAGCCAGCGTTCGGCGGGTTGCTTCTATCAGCCTCCTGCGTATGTCACTCTGGTGATAAGCACACGGCATACGTGGACTCCTTGTCAGGTCGAGGCGGCTCATGATGGAATGTAGACGGTCCAGAGGCGTCAACCTACCAAGTACGCATCCAGACGGGGCGTGCAAATATTCTGTAGTGCAATAAATACGGGTGTATTAAGGTTCGGTATGGATCTCAATGCTAAAAAGGGGTCAATGGGGCGACTGCCGCAGAGGAGTAAAAATAGTTTGAAGTATTATCAGCAGTGCCAAGATGCGTCAAAGGAGGGTAAAGGGCAATGGTTAAACTCGAAGCGCGTTGAAGCCCAGGGGCTGTTCCAGCTGCTGCTTGTCTAGACCCGCAGAGGGCCGCTTTTTAGGGGCCGTCGAGCTCGTGTAGGGCGACACTGGAAAGGATTCAAACGAATCAGAGTCTGATGGGCTATGAGACAGTTCTGGGGGCGGCGTGCTGGTAGGCAACCCGCGAGGACGCTGCGACTCCAGGTCATAGTCGTAATAAAACTTTTCATCCTGCACCGGCAGGCGGGCGCCGGTAATGCTGCTCACAATTGATGAAGCCTTTCGGGATGATTTGAGTGGCTCGTCTTGATACCCCGGCGAGCATGCAGCAGACAACGTTCTGCGACTCGTCCGGACGATAAACCGTACCGCGTAGAATATCAGCAGACATATATAGTAGATAATCAATGCACAGACCATGAGGACCGCCAATCCTCCGGCAAACTTCATGCCCGTGTATCCTACGTCCAGTACTGTGCTCACCAAGCCCCCTTCCAGCCCGGCCGGCTCGATAGGAGACCGGAATTGATCCGAATCCAGGTATTCGTGAGCGTCCACCACTCGATAGTTAACAGAGTATCTACCGGAACCACGACGGCTCCGAGATGGCTGGGTTCCGGTTGTAGCCTGGGACGCCGGCCTTGAGCAGCCTCGTCGTCTTCTCCAACAGGGCCGTGGCCGAGTACTGCAATCTCATTCTGCGCGCACTGAAATTTCACTCCGATTGGAGGGTGGGGTTTGAAAAAAAAATTTGTCAGTGGTCGTTGGGAGCCGTTGCGAATCCCCGGGGACCGGCTCTTGGACACCACCGGGCACGAGTATAGCAGGCTGA